>VKKW01000484.1:0-66817 GCA_018350135.1 Citrus trifoliata | reverse complement strand
ATTTCATACTTAAGATATTTATAACTTTTATATATTCATGTAAAATTTATAATTAACAAATGAGTTCTCTTGACAGCAACCTTAAAAAATTAAAGTGAAAAAATAACAAATGTAAACAAAATTCTAATTATAAGTGATTATAACAACAAAGATGCATGTATTATATACGTAAGAACAACTAATTTTACAATAAAAAATTAAATTTCAAACAGAATAAAATTTAAAATTAAAATTTAGCGATTAAAGATTAACTAAATCAAAATAATAAAAAAATTTAACTTGTGTTTGTGGTCAATTCTAAAACTACTTGATGATTTCCTCATAATTTTGTGCACATCAATCCAGGATTCGTCTAATTACTCCTTATTCTCTTCGAATTAGCATCAAGAATTAATTTCAAAAGTTGCAAGTCAAAAGTCGAAACTTAAAAAATCAAAGTCATAGTTTCAAAAATGACACAAACAAACAAGCTCGGGATGCTAGTTTGTGTAATTGGGCTTCTAACATGTTCTTTCTTAGATCTGTTTACCCCACCCTAAAATAGTGCCCGCAGGTTAGGGGACCAAAGACCTCAGGAGCGCCAAGACGGGTGTGCCATAACTTTGGTGGGAGGTGGGGGATGTGGCCTCCGTGGGACTCAAAATGGGCCAAATCTTTACGGGAGGCCTCGCAGTGCCCGAGGGAGCCGCGTGCAGAGGCCCACCCTAAAATATTTCCTAGAAATTTTTTTTTTTAGAAAACCAAATTTTTAATGACACCTCCTTTACTTTTAAGAAATAACGATTTCTTAAAAGAAACTTTATCTTCTGTTTCTTAACTCTTGTACATGTAAAAGTAGGTTATGATTAAAATTAGAATCCAAAAGAAGTACCAATCCATCCCAAATTTGTAAATCAATATTTAAAATAAATTATGTGTAAGAAATAATACAATGGGCAACTCCAATTCTCAGCCCAATGTGCAGCTTGTTAACCAAAAGAAAGAAGCCCAGCACTGTGCTATTGTCTCCTTAATTGAAGAGACCTGTCAAGTGAGCTATAATAGTCTTGTTGTTGAAGGTAATGTGGATAGCCAGTTATATGAAGACAAAATACATAGTACAGCGCACGGAGAAATATTGCAAGCCGTTTGATGCTAGGGCTACACAAACCTATGGCAAGATTAACAGTTTAGGTTACTTGGGGAGCTCAAAACCCTTATGTATGAATTCATGTTTATGTAATGATATCAATGCAATGAATATTCATAAGCAACGGCCTGTCATTATCTCAACATTCAAAACTCTTAACTTTTCGAATCCCAATTGATATTCAATCAATCTTAAAAATATGGATCAAATTTTGTATTATTCTATATGGGATCTAAAATCCCAAGTTAGGATTCAATGATTACTAATAACCTTAAAAAATGTATATTTAATCAACTAATTAACTTTGAAGCATCTAGACACAGAAAACAGGTAAGCAAGTCAACTATTCTGAAACCACTTAAACAGGAAATAACAAACATAAAGACTACATAACTACACTTCTAATGAAAAATTTGCTGACTCAACTTATCACATTAGTAAAATCTTAGTTAATTAACTTAATAAGTTTAGAAAAATGGTATGCACCCTACAAATGAATCCCATCTTAATTCACTAACCAATTAATCACTACTACAAAAATGCAAAATAATGACCTATATGTTATGATGGTTTTTTTTAACAACTGTCATTAAAAGTATTTGACAACCGTTATTATGTGAACCGTCATAATATCTAATATTTACAATGACAATTCTATCATATAATAGTTATTAAATGTCAAGTTAAAATACAATCTTATTTTTAATGATAGTTCTGTATAAAAAATGGTCATTAAAAGTATAACATTTACAATGATGGTTCTATCATATAACAATCATTAAATGTTAAGCTAAAATACAACTTTATTTTTTAATGACGGTTCTGAATAAAAATGGTCAGTAAAAGTAAACATTTATGATGACGGTTCTATTATAACAACGCTCATTAAATGTCACTTACGGTTATGTATAAAAACGGTTATTAAAAGTATAATATTTATAATGACGGTTCTATTATATAATAGTCATTAAATGTCAATCTAAAATATAATTTTACTTTCAATGACGGTTGTGTATAAAAATGATCATTAAAAGTATAACATTTACAATCACAGTTCTATTATAACAACAATAATTAAATATCACTTACTTTTAATGACGGTTTTATATAAAAACAGTCATTATACATCACTTTTTAATTTTTAATTCATACAATGACAACTATTAATAAGAACAATCATGTTTCATTACTTATTTATTTATTATTAATAATTTAAATGACGGTTTATTATAAACCGCCATAGTATTACATAAAAGTCAATATATATATATGGTCATCTGTTGCAACAATCCTAAGATATTGTATTCAGACATACCATCAATATTCCACTCATAGACGGAAGATGCATTAAATCGTTGCTTGGACAGATGAGCATACTAAAGTAGTTATGCTCATAAAGAATTCTGTCAAATGCATTCCATGTTTATTTCTTGCTAATCTTGCATTACCTAAAATTGTAGAAACCGATGCATCTGATTTAGGTTATGGAGGAATATTGAAGCAAAAAGAAAATGATAAAGAACAAATAGTACAATATGTTTCTGCACATTCGAATGATTGCCAAAGAAATTACTCTACTATCAAAAAAGAAATTCTTTCTATTGTTTTATTTATATCCAAATTCCAAAGTGATTTATTAAATCAAAAAATTTTACTTAGAATCGATTGCAAAGTTACAAAATATGTTTTGGAAAAAGATGTTCAAAATATTGCATCAAAACAGATTTTTGCACGATGGCAAGCAATTTTAAGTGTTTTTTATTTTAATATTGAATTTATTAAAGGTGATACAAATTCTGTTCCTAATTTTCTAACCAGAGAATTTCTTCAAAACAGATAAATGCCGCCAAAACGCAAAGACAAAGGTAAAGGTATCCTTAAAGACACTGAGCCTCCAAAGACCCCTAAAGAACCTCATATTACCCCCTTTACAGAAAAATTATTTTCTTCTGCCATGCCAATTAAATCTTGGATCAACATGATAGAAGATTAAGAAGCCCAATCCAAAGCCCTTGCCTCCCATGAGCAGGTAAATGAATGGATGAAATCCGTTTCTAAATCCCCTGAGCTTATGCTCTCTTTACAAAGTTTTTCTCAAAGCCAAATTTCTTCTAAAGATGATATTGAAAAAGAAAAATCTATTTCTAAAGAAATTTCAAAACCCTCTTCTCAAAATGTTGTTCTCTCTGGTGAAAGTTCTTCTCAACTTGTTCTTTCCCAGCCAACACTTTTAAAGAAAACATCCGATTGGTACGATAAAACCCATTTTCAAAATATTTTAACTATGGAAGATAGATTTTACCACACTGATCCTTTCCAAGCAATTTCAAAGTTTTACCTCAAAGGCTGGTTTTCAAACCATGGGATTTGACAAAACCCCAGTCTTATTACCAAAGCATCTTAGAAGCCACTGAGTCTGTAAAATTTAAACATTTCTTTCTCAATGAATCCCATTCCGAGCCGGCCTACTCCACGGCCACTATCCTAAAAGTCTTGAACCAAAACTAGTGGGGCGACCAACTCCACAAGCCCAAAAGCTTCCCTCCAAATTTCCAAATACGTTTACCACACTGTTTGACCTATTCCTACTGGGATTATCATCAAGGCTGGTTTAACACATTCTTCATTCAAAACCCAAAGAAATCCCATTCATGGTTATTTTTCTTCAATTCAAAAATAACCGTCCAAAACCTCCCAAATTGGTTTCAACAATGGTGGAATTTCTTTGGTCCATTACCACAAATTTTAACATCCAATGCCACTCATTGTTTAAACCTCTTCAAATCCCATTATAACCCCTCTCCATCAGAAAAAAGATTTTCTCCCTTCCTCTGTTTCTGTACAAATTTCTTTCTGCCAAGGGTGTGGATGTGGAATTTCCGATTTCATACCCAAGAAACCCAACTCATTTTACAGAGGACCTTCAAAGTAAAATGGTGGTCAAAATTTGACGAACAGACCAAATTAACTGACACCCTCATAAGAAATTGGCTCTGTTCCAAAGGTTTCCTACCTCCAACCATTAAAGATTCCAAAGCCCAACAAACCTTTCTTACCTAAAAGTCCAAAGCCCAATCTCTTCTTCCCAGCGCCAAAACTAAAGAAGAATATTTCAAAGTTATGGAACAGCTCCTCACTTCAAGATCCAAATCTTCAATAGTAGACTCCTCTGAAGATGATGAAGATGAAGAAAAGCCATTTATTTCTCTTGGAGACGAAAATGAAGATGACTGTTTTGGAACTTCCTCTCCGATAAAGCATTGTAAATAATTGTTGTTTGAATTCAAAAAAAAAGAGTAAATATATGTATTTCTTTCATTATGTATTTTGTATGTATTTCTTCTCGTACCTTCGAGTGGTCCCTTGGACACAAGTGAGAGCGCACATGTCTCTTCACCTGGACCGTATTTCCTTATACAAAGCAACAGTTTCGCTACAGTGAAGAAGCTACAGTTAAAGAAGCTACAGTTTCGCTACAGTTAAAGAAGCTACAGTTTCGCTACAGTGGAGAAGCTACAGTCTCGCTACAGTATTAAAGATTTGTTTTGTATTTAAATCAGGAGGAAGACTTAAACTCCTCGAATTTGAATTTTTAGATTTCTCTTCTCCTCTCTCTCTCTCTCTCTCTCTTTGGGAATCCAAAATCCGAAGACATCAAGGAAATTTTCCTGTCTTCAGATTATTTTCCATCTCTTCTGTAATATTTCAAAGAATCAGACCAAGAAAAAGCACATGTAAGAGTTACAATCTTGTAATTTAAAGCAAAGCTTTCAATTTTCATGTATATTTATATTTCCGTAATTTATTTTAAAGCAATTTATTTTTAAAGCATCTTTTGCAGACTGATCTATATCAGATCTGCTATACAACTGCTACATTCATTCAAGGCATAGAGACCGAATCTCTCCCTTGATTGTATTCTCTTCTTCCCCCATTCCTTCAGATTACTAGTTTTTGGGATCCAGATCTAGTAATGTGTTTGAGCCTTTAGATGTATGTTGTTGTTAGGCTTGCAATAAAGAATCTAATCAATATTTGCATCATCTCTTAGGAAGAAGCGGGTAAAGAAAGTGGTTTTATAGCTTTGGAATTCACTAAGTTTTCTACACCTGAGATTGTGTAGTAACTCAGGGTTTTTATCTTTAAGGTGCGAAGGATCACCTATGAAATGGAGGGAAATAGTCAAAATCAGGGTAGCAACTACATCCTGAATTGGACTATTGAATTCATCTAGAATGAGGGCTCTATTCTCATCAACTTGGATAGAGTTTAGGATATCTAATTGTTGCTGTTTGGTGAGAAGATGATCCCACCAACCTTTGAGTTGACCTGTAAACCCGGCAATAAGAATTTTTGCTATGGCTCTATCAGAAGTTCCTGATTGGGTTTTATAGGCATTAGCTGCCATGGTTATCTGTTGCAACAATCCTAAGATATTGTATTCAGACATACCATCAATATTCCACTCATAAACGGAAGATGCATTAAATCGTGATTGATTTAAAGCACTTGATCTATTATCTATAGCTACATCTGATGGAGTCTTGACAGTAGGTAGGGCTAAATCCCAATGGATTTTGTTGGTTTAGGGATAGGTTCTTCTTTAAAGGCTTCTATATCAAAAGAGGCTATAGACATCTGGTCTTGTTCTAATACCCTGATCTTACTAGATTGAGGAGTAGCAGGGGCTATCTGAACTTTGCTAGATGAGGAAGAAACTTTTATCCTATCTAGTTGTTCTCTAATGGCTTTAGAAAAATCTGATTTTGACTCTTGAACAAGCTTTTGACTAGTTTTCGAAACCTGAAAAGGTTTGAAAATAGGCTCCTTAAGCTTTTTATCAGAATCCGATTTTGAAGTACTAGAGGAAACAACTATGGTTGACTTTTGGAATTGGTTTTCTATCCTAGTCAACTGTTTTCCTATCGTATTTAAGTTAGTATTACAGAAATTATTCTGTTGAGTAATACTACTTAAATTCGCATAAGAATCATTAGGTTTAGGGATTTTATAAGATAAGGCTCTAATCTCAACAGGAGGTTCACCATGATTTATGGTTAAACTCTTAAGAGGTGGATTCTCAGACTCTATGGTTCTATTACTATCAGAGAGATTCCACTCGGGAATTTTCTTCCTAACAGTAAGAGAGTTTAACGCTTTAAAATGATAAGAAATGTTGTTATCCGAAGAATACATCTCGAACCAATCAAAAAACAATATATGAACTTTATGTGAATTTACAAATTCATAATAAATCTCTTGAATTTCTTTTCTTTGATTTAAAAAATGTTCGAAAAACCAAAGTCTTTTTTCTTCATTATTATTTGAATAAAAAGCATTATGAAGGAGAGTTTTATCCAATTCGAAATCCTTTTCAATTACATTAATGACATTTTCTGTGACAGCAGAGAACATAGGAGAAGTTGGAGGAGAAGGTTCCTTCTCTTCCTTTGCTCATGTTGACGGCTAGTGTAAATTGGGTGAGGAACACTAGTAGTATAGTCAACAGAGTGGAAAGAGGAACTAGGTATATCCGAAGTAGAAAACCTAGGTTGGCTGTTTATTGGTTGAAATGGGAGATTTATAATAGAGGGGATTTTTGAAAATGTCTTTGTTGATAAAGGAATGCTTGAACTTGAATCTTTATCGGAGAATCTTGATGATGTGGATCTCTGAAAGGATAATTTAACTTTACCATCAGAGTACTGAGTCACATTTTGCAACTCTATATTGGGCTTAAGTTGTTTTTGAATCACTGGTGCAGTGTCTCCTTCAAGGATCCACTCGTCTGGAAGATTGATATCTTTCCATTGTATAAGTTTTGGAATGACGGTATTGGCTTTAGAGAGATCAGTCTGCAAGAGAAGAGTTTCATCTCTTTTTTACTGGAATTTATGTTGAGTACTAAATGCAGAAATCATGGCTTTGTACGAAATTTTGTAAATTAAGGCTACAAGAATAGATCTTTCAATCATATCATAATTGTGGGTCTTGATTTGTAAAATCATGCTTTTTAAAATATTTTTGTTTTTTAAAAAAATCGTTATGTTTGGATAACAATTAAATAAAATATGACATTTACAAAGACTCGATTCGATACTACTTAGTAAAAAATCATCAAAAGATTTGAATCGCCCATCTCATAAGACGGCAAGTATTGAAGTATTTAAGCCTTCTTTTGTTAAGGGTTTTATACCAACTTGAATTAAGCCGATGTAAACATAATTAAAATTTTTATCTTTTAATTTCTTTAAAGATTGTCCTGAAAATAGATGAATCGTTTCAAAAGGATTTGAAAGGGTTATGTCACGTTCTTCTGTTTTTATGACATAATCATTCTTTAAAAAATCAAGCTTTTTTGTTTTGTAAATCATTTCTTTATTGACTTTCGGTAATTTCTAATTATCAATTGTTTTATTGAAATCTTCAATTACAAATTCTTCAGAATTCACAACATTTTTTGAATCACTAGTCTTTCCTGAAGAAGAGTTAGAGAAGGACGATACTTTACAGAGCAGAGAATCCATGGGTAAAGACCTATGTTCTATCTTTGGTCCTGTCAGTATGGCTACATGTATGGATTTACAGCACTAAGCGGAAAACCTTATTCTATGACAGGACTTACAACCAGTAAGAAATTCACCACACAAACAAAATTTCAAAATAAACCACAAGTCTTTAAACACAAAATTTCTAAACTGTCAAACACTTTCCTCCACATGGCTCTGATACCAGATGGGGAATAGGATCGAACATGTATATATGTATGTATGTATGAATGTGTAAATTGAAATAAATAAACGTAATCCCTAACTAATTCCTCTTTTGCCCGTCGTGCGAGAGAGAGAGAGTGAAATGTTTCACACACACGCACGGTACACACTCCCATGCCACTGCCGTTGTCACCTCAGTTCAGGTGCGCCGGTGTTGGAGTTGGTGCCACCTTCTCTCACGCGCGGCCACAGTGGCGGATTCGAGATTCCACAATCGTGAAACCTTAATGAATGTTCGGCGACAAAACGGTGGCTTCTAGTGGCTGTTGATAGTCGGATTTTGAATTGATTGCCGCGAGGGACAAAACCTAGGTGGTGCTGGTCAGAAATTCGGTGAAATCACTCCAATCTAATGCAGCAATTTCCATCACTGATCATGGCTTTGTACGGCAGTTTCTGGCCTTTTTCAGGTAATGGTGATAACAGGGAAGTGACCAGCAGCTCTTGCGGATCGGGTGGCTGCCTTCCGTTGAAGTTCAGGTTGATTCGACCCATTTCTTTTTCCTTTCCCCGTCTCAATCCATGAGTTGCGTCTTCTCTCTTGTTAATATGCTTCTAAAGTTGATTGCTTATAACCTCTTTCATTGTTTTCATTACCTTTTTATTTTGTTTTTATGAAATTTTATTGTTATTCATGTGAAATTATCATATAGATTGTGTTATGAAAAAAAAATCTATGTTTTCAACACAAATAGAGCAGGTAGATAGCAATCAAAAAATTTTATTGTTATAACAGCAACTGGAAGTTCCAGGTGCTGTTTTAACACAGATGCAGCAGCTGGGTGCTGTCATGCTACAGTGTTGCTATGAAAACAGCACTTTGAACTTCCAGATGCTGTTTTAGCTACAAATCAATAGGTAGATAGCACCCAAAAATACTTTCAGGTGCTGTTTAGCTACAAATCAGCAGCTAGACAGCACCCAAAAGGTTGTCATACTGTAGTTTGCAATTAGACAGTACCTAAACATTTTTTTGGGCGCTGTCATGTTGTAGATTTGCTATTTTTAGTGGGATTTGCAGTTGCTTATTTTGCTGTACCTCTAATCTGTGATATAGAATTTGAGTTATAGTTTAATTCTAAGATATATTTGCAGGGTTTGATCTGGGTGGGAGTGGTAGGAAGAAGATGATTGTGTACTTTGCTTTTTCAATGCTGAATATAATTTTTATGCATCCAAATTGATAGCCATTTTTATTTATAGGCATATCTCTACTCTATTAGGTGGTGACATGGAAAAGGGTCTTAAGCATTCGCTAAATAATACTTTTTGCTTCTTGCTCTCTTTTCTTGTTTCAATAGCAAGTATTTTTTTCCCCCTTAGCATAAAGTTAGTTCTCTTTCTACTTTTGATGCTATATGTTTTGGGTTTTTGATTTCTAAATATTAAGTTCCTAGAGATGCTCCAATTCCATGTTGTATTAGAAGGGAAATGTCGACTAGCTCATAAAGACTATAGACTATACCTTATTTAAGTCGAGGTAATAATTGCTATACTGCTGTGTTTAATTTATTTTGTCTGTTTTCTTTTTTTGGATAGACCTTATTGGTTAACTTGAAATAATTTGGCATCAAATCCAGGTAATTGTTTTTGTGTCCTGTTTCTTTTTTCTTTTTTCCTACGCTTTTCCTTCATCAAGTTGCACCCGTTGATTTTGAAACAAATAATTTGGCTAGATAATTGTAAAGATTGCACTTTATATTTTGATAATCAGATTATATAGATTCTTTTGAAAATAATGCTTTGGCATGTCCATTCCTTTCGTTATGCAGTTTTATTGTTGTTTTTGTTATTGTTAAGCAATCAAAAAAATCAAAATTTTACAATAAGACTACTTGATTTTGCTGCTATTTTTTTTACATAATAACCAAAAAAATGAAGAAAAATTGCACTGTCTTTGCCACTCTTATGTCCATTCCCTTTTTTTTTTGGGGGGGGGGGGGGGGTTGGTAATAAGCAGTTACAATTTTTGCAAGGCAATATCTAAGGATGTTTTTCTTTCTTTGGTTAAGAGTTTGTAAAATTAACTTGAAAACTCGTTCTTTTATTTTCGACAGGTGTTGGATGTCATAATTAATGATGATGTGCTTAAAAGCTTTTTCATTCTCTATTTTGGAAAATGTATTGTCATTTATTATCAAATACTTATTTTTATAGTTTGGAACCACATGATTAATATATTTCTTATTTAGTTTTTTACATAACTGAAATTTACACTCAAGAAGAGATCGATAAAGTTAAATGCAAGTGGCCTACATGTATAACACTGCAACTTGTTACCACATAAATACATTATTGATAAATTTGAGGTAAGTTTGTCAATTAACAGGGATTTGGTACTTTAAAGTTTTGTTTTACAACTTAATTGATTAAAATTATTTAACTTTTATGACTTATAATATATGAATTTATCTTAATTTCTCTTTATTCTTTGTAAGAATGATGTAGATTGCTAATGATGGTGGGATTCCTTTGTAATTGAAGACTTGATGAGAAATTAGATGTAATCACACATGCCAATTTTGTTGGTTTCTAGTAGATTCATTAGTAGATATTAAAGAGTTGTGAGAATTTTGATGAAAAATCTAATTGGTATTTTGTTGAAGTTTAATGATTGTTAGACCTTTTGTAGAGCCATCTTTTTGTATATGAAACATCTGTGAGAAAAAATATAAAGAATTTAATAGGAAATTAGAATTAAAATAGGGGCTTGAAATTGTTTTATGACAATTATTTCAAGTACATTTAATGACAGCTATATGAAATAACCGTCATCAAAACATACATAATTAGTACAAATAATGAAAATTTTAAAAAATAACCGTTATTAAAAATATACATTTAATGACAGTTATCGTCATAAAAAATATTTTTTTTTAATATTGTTCTCTAAGATGACGGTTTTAAAACCATCAACTTATGCGTTTAAAACCATCATTATTGACCAATTTTGTAGTAGTAAATTTACCGTTTCAACTTTTGTTTCAATTGTTAAGTTCCCTTTCTTTAATCTAGATTTTTTACACAAATAATAATTTAGCTAGGATTCTATCACTTTCCAAACAGTACAAATATTTGTGGTTGTATTGGTAGGGGAAAAGTCATCTACAGGACATACGAAAGAAAAAACAATAGACAAATATATTCATTTAAGGTTAAAACAAAACAAGACAAAACCTTTTAGAAAGTAGTCATTGAGGTTGGAAGAAGTGTCGCTATTAGTAACAGAGATTTTTAAGAGAGACGCAGCTGCTGTTGCAGCTGAAGATAAGAGAAAGGCATGCAATGATTGCCGATCTAAGCTTCTGCTGTTGCTGGGTGTGTCTGTGCTTCGGAATATGAGCCGCACCATGCACTGACCACGACTATTCGTCAAAACCCACGTTACCATAGCTTTTAAGATATTCGTATCTTGGTCGTCGACATTATTACTGATATCACTATTCATCTCTTTGTCAGGCCGGTTAAATGAAAATGATATAATTGAATTAAACCCCAAGGTCAACAATTTATTGAAAATAAAAGACTTGCGAACAATCTTTAGGGAGCATAATAAACTTTACCCTTGAGAATAGATAAAACAAAAATTTTGAAAACCAATTAAAAAATGTAACAACTGCTGAAGTTAAGGCACAGAACAACGCTAAAACAATTAGGTGAATTTTAACGTCGGGAAACCATTTTGTCTCTACCAATAACACTTAGAACACAAGCGGCGGATGCAGTATGCCACCAACTAAGCAACGGGTAACTGGTGCCTAAATTAACAAGAGTAACTGCTCTTACAGTCCCAATAGGTATGACTATGGGTGCTTAAAATTTATTCTGCGACAGAGAAAAGACAATTTGCCCAACGAATAGAAGGATTTTGATCAGTTGGTTAAGAATATAAACTTGAGGCAAGTTTCAACTATTTAGCTAATTTTTTAGAATAAACAAGGTCTATAACCTAATATATGTGTATATATATAGCCAAATTCATGTATCATGTGGCCCACACAATTTTAACATCGTGCAAGACTAGTAAAAAAAAATTAATCACGTACGATTGGAAAAATATCTCACCTCGGTTGAGATTGATTAATGAGCTAAGATTATAAAACTCAAATAGCTCTCAACTCTTTAGCTAATTTTAATTATGAGTTATCCCAATGAAATTTCTATATAACAAGCTTTAGAATTTTGTTTCTTTTAAGCGCTTGAGACTTTTCCACCCAACAACACTGATTATACATATATGCATCCATGCGAGACCATCCATAATTGAAGAAGAAAAATGGGTACATTTTAAATGGTTTATTGTGACGTTTCTTATTTTCTTTGCTTAATTTAGTCTTTTTTCACAGCTGAAAGAGAGAGCGGATTCAGAGGAGAGGAGGGGACCAAGCCAAGCAGGCATGCAAGTAGTTAAAATGATTTTTGCCCATAAATATGAGAATTTAGCCTTAGCTGGCTTTTCTTTTGTTGGGGGTCCACGACATAGTAAGGTTAAAACGGATTGACATATAGAAACATTTATTAAGAGCTATGTATAAGAAACAAAAGTGTCACGTAGTTTCTGATGACAGTAAGTATCTTTTCAAATAGAAGCGGCCCTGCCGGCCACTAGACAATCTTCATTGTGGATGAGCATTTCTTGGAGAACCTAGTTTGTGTCTTTTTCATATGGCTAATTCATAAAAATTGGAATGTTAATTGATTATGTAATTTATGTGAGATTATGAGTTTTCAAAAGCCAGAATGACACTTGCTCCTCATATTTTTCAGTTTTTGTCATTTTTCCTTACACTTTTCAGTGTAGTCCATCATGCTTTCGATATAAGGGAATAATTTCACATTTACTAAAAATTAGTCTAGGAACAATAATATAAATTTCATGTAACTTAAGGAATTATAATTTAAGTTTCAGTAATCTTCAACTGTTGTGTTAACTTTTAAATATATATAACTTTGTCCCATGTACGTGATGAAATTCAAAAGCTTCTTTTTAAAATTTCCTTACAGTACAACACACTGTGTGTATTTTGGATTTTGTTCTACATTTTTTTGTCTTGTTACATACGTTTCAAATGAAAGACACTTGCCTATAACTAAAAATGAAACCCGTGAGGGTGAAGCTTCACTTCACATGGGCCCGAGTGAAATGTATGAATCATATTTGTTTAAGTTGGAGGTTGGGACCAGGGATATATACATATATAGTGAATATTATTGAGCAACAATTTATAAGAGATATGTAAGAGATAATATTTAGGGATGGTATTTCTCTTAGGAAATGGGAACCGAGATTTGATATATGACATTCCTTGATCTCGAAAACCAATGCGTCCTGCTTGGCAGGGAAAGCTTCAGTGGTCCCCCAGTAATTCCTTACTCATCCCATTGACAAAAAATTGATCAGTAATGGGGCGCCTTTAACTTTATGGTACATGTATAAAGCTTTTTCTCTCCTTTTATGGAGTGTTGTTAGAGTCATTTTCCAGTTAAAACTTAAAAGTACATATGCCACAAAGATTTCTTCTCTTTGGGTTTTAAAGCAATATTAAAGCAATATTTAATCTGATACATGGACCACAAAATTACGCCAGATTTAAAGGATTCAATACTTGAATTAGTATACACACACAGACACAGGCATATGTACATTTATGGCATGCTTGACACACATACATATATGTGGTGCATTTTTTTATTGACTGCAAAACTCATATGTACGTATCCGAATATGATGAAAAAAATGCACTAGCCACATTCAGAAATTGACCTGGGGAAAAAGAGTTTACTGTTGCTTTTATCTAACTTGCGGAATCAAATATAAATCAAGAGACATTCATTTATGTACAAGAATCATAGCCATTATGAAAATAGTCCGAAAATAGCAAGATGATGGAATTATATATGAAATGTAAAATACGGTTGAATCTCCAAATTATTGAATTTGATTATATTCCTCATATAGGTTGTGATTCAATTGTTTGTATAAATTCAGCCTTTGAGTCATACTAAATAATAAGGGTTTAGTTTGTCTGTTTCTCTAAATTCAAGAGTCGGTACCTAGTGGTGGTGCTTGCTGAATGGTGGCTAGCAAAATAAATTAGGTTGAAAATCATTTAGTCAAGTCCCTGCAGGCTATTGTTGAATTAATTAGATGTAGTAACGAATTAGCTAAAGCTGAAAATGATGCACGGCTGCTATCAAGCAAGTGTTGCAGTGATTTATGGCCAAATTAAATAGCAGAAAAGAGAATTATAAATTCTTTGGCCTGTTTGTCTTTACAGGCTACAGAATTTCAGAACCCTAGATAAAAATCAATTGAAAGACTCTTTAAGCTTGCTGATTATAATTGTTGACACTAATTTTTGGTCAACCAAAAAATTGAATAAAGGGGACAAAATAAAGAGCAAAACACTAAGGATTTACGTGATTCAGCGCTTAGCCTACGTCCACAGGAATTAAGAGCAAATTTCATAATTGAATAATGATTACAACTGAGTTTTTCTTTCTTGTTACTCGCCTTTTGAATTTTTTTTTGCTTGTCCTCTGTACCTCTAGAGCTCTCTATTTATAATATAATTTTTTAGTATCCTAAGTCTTCACTAATTCCTTATTTCGGTTGACTTTTCCTACTTAATTAAAATTTCATTTGAAGTCTATTTTGGTCTCCTCAAAGTGGGTTCGAAACTTCTAGATTAATTAGAATTTTATCACGCTTTGCTTTCGTTGTGTCCTACAGGCAATGTTTCCTTGTATTTTTTGCTTTCCTGGTTCTTAGTTCTTGTGACTTTTGTCTTTTCATGCTTTTATCTTTTCATTTTTTACTTTTCTTGGTTCTTGGTTCTTGGTGACTTTTGTCTTTTTCATTTTTTTCACTTTTCACTTTTGATTTTTCTTGCTTCCTAGTTCTTGTGATTTTTATCATTTTCATGCTTTCCACTTTTCACTTTTGACTTTTATTGGTTCTTGGTGACTTTTGTCTTTTCATGCTCTTATGCTCCATGCACTGTGCTCTACTTTAATTAATTCTTTTTCATGCTTCCATGTTTCATGTTCTATGGATTTGTATGCTTCACTTTTCTCTTTGACATCAGTTGCCCCCTAGCTCTTTTGGAGTTTTATTGTTCAAACTCAAAAAGAGCTACTTCCTCACCCATTTATGCATTGGTTGTCGCCTCTTCTACCCAACCCTTACTTATAGAATTGGTCTTCTCTCTCTGGTTCAACAATCAACTTTTTTTTTCTCAAGTCTTGTTTATCCTTTTTTTTGTGAGTATTTGTTATTGTTTTTCCCTTCTCCTCTTTTTTTTGTTTGATTGATAATGTCGTTAGATTCTCAAGACTATTCTAAATCTGAGCTTTATGAATATCCTCTAGAGGAGGATGATTATCAGTCTGTAACCAGTCAACTATTCACTGTAAACTTTACCCCTGCTTCTTTTTTTCCCACGTCTATCTCTATCAGTCCCTCTTCTGTCTTTACCAAGTGAAGGATAGATGAAGAGATTAACCACATGCGAATCCCTTAGTGTTTCTTACTGCATAGCTCGTTCCATTTCCTTAAAATGGGCTGGAGAAAATAATAAACCTAGCCATCCTCCTTCTAGCATTGTCACCATGCACACTAACTTTTTAACCCACGGTGTGAGACTCCCTTTCCATCATTTTCTCAGGTACATGCTTAGCAACTTTAAATGTGTTCCTGCTCAATTAAGTATGATTGTATGGCATGCTATGATAGGCATATACATCCTTTGGAAATTGAGAAACCTTCATGGCCCCACCTTCCAACAATTTCAATTTTGTTACCAACTAATGGCCAACCCTAATCCTAATCAAGGCCCTCCTATTAAGTGTTGGTATTATGTGCACACCTGGCCTAAGCTTTCTCCCTTAATTGTCCAAAAGAAATCTTTTGGAGGATCTTGGAAAAAGTCATGGTTTTTTGCCAGTGGAGACTAGGAGTTTGGGAAATTTAGTGATATAAACCCTCAATGCCGAGTTCAAGCCCATTTGTATATCCCAGGTAATTGTTTGGGCATTATTTTAATGTGTTATTTAGCGACTTCACTAGCTTAAATTTTTTTTTCAACAACTTGGAATACACATCCCCCTTCCATTGTTATGTCTGATAATGAGAGAGAGTTGTTGCTGAGTGTCCTTAAGTTTCCATCATAATATAGATCTTGGACATATTTATCCCAACTTGGTTTTTTTTTTATCAATTTTTGGTTTTATCTCCCCTGCACACCTTATAGATTCTCCTAGAGGTGAGTTTTTGCTTTTTTTCAAAATTTTTATCACACAAAAACTCGTATGCTTCTCTTTCTCTTTTTTTTTTTGTTCTTTTTCTTTTTAGCCATGTCTTTCGGGAACAACGGAGCTCGCAAAAAGAATAAGCTTGAAAAGCTTCCTCTTGCTAAGATTAGTAAAAAGCTAAAGGATAAGCCTACCTTTCATGTTAGAGGGTCATCTTCCTAAGTTGTTATTCTCAATCATCCTCAACAAGAGACCTTGTCTCTACCAACTATTAATATAGTTATGTGTCCACCATCTGTTAGCTCTTTTGTCACTACCAACATATCAGCTTCTGCTCTTTTTCCATCATATTCTAGCTAAAGGATCTTGTCTACGATGGAGGGCTTACCCAACCTTGCTTGGGAGGAATCTACTCAGATATATCTCAATTCCTTCAACCAACTTTGGCCTTAGTACATTTCTTCCAACGACATAAGGCATATTGAAAATTGTGATCCAACCAACATTATGCTAAGCAACATCTGTCAAGTACTTAATGCTTTCTTACTCTTGGTGTTTCAACAAGATATCGATCTATTAAAATTTCTTATTCATTTCAATGTAACTTTACCATCCAAGTATCCAAAAAAGAATTAAAAGTTTGATGTTAGAAAAGAATACACTACTTGAATTTGGGTGAGCTTCTGAAAGGCAGATTGCTCAGCTAGAGGAGAACTTGGCTGAAGAAAAAGCTCGTGTGGCATAGCTAAAGACAAACTATGATAACCTAAAAACTAATTACGACAATCTAAGAGCTTAGTCTCAATCTAAGAACCAAGTTTTTTCTAACTCATTTAATCAACTTAATTTTCAAATGTCGACGGCCAAAGCTTCAATTATGGAGGAATACAAGACTTCTGCTGAGTTTCCTAATATTATTGATGAGGAATTTTTTTAAGGGTGCTGCCAAGGTGAAAGCAATAATGGAAAGTCATTATCCCCACCTTGAATATAGCTTTTTAGAAGATGATGAAGACGAGGACTGATCATGGCATTATGCACCCCCTCCCCCTCCCCCTTTTTTTTTTCTTTTGTACCGAGCTAGTGGGATTGTATGATGCCTCTATTTCCCACTCCTCTTGTTATGGACTTACGAAGTTGTCTTTTTTTTTACTTTTGTTGTTACTTGAATTTCTTTAATGTTTTTGTACACTAAACCTTTCCTGAACTAGGAATTTTCTTGACTTTTGATACTTAATTTTTCCTACACTAGGAAGTCGCTTAGAATTTGCTTAACTTTTATGAAATTTGCTTGACTTTTCCTACATCAGGAAATTTGCTTAATTTTTCCTTACTAGAATTTTCTTAACTTTTTCCACCAGGAAATTTGCTTTAACTTTTCCTACACCAGGAAATTTACTTTAATTTTTAGAAAGTTTGCTTTAACATTTGCTTTAACTTTTCCTACACCAAGAATTCACTTTAACTTTTCTAGGAAATTGCTTAGAATTTGCTCTTAGCTTTTCCTACTTCTTTCTTGTTATAACAAGAACTAAAAATATATATATATATATATATTGAGAAAAAACCTTTTATTAATAAATAACTATAAGTTTGACTATGAATGGTTTTTTTATAACAATTAATCTTTACAAATATGTAACTTGTTTTGCATTAATAAGAAAATTCATGGTTTTATTTCTTAAGAGGATGTGGGCCATCACGGCTAAACTTTTATAATCATATTGTTTTGTTTTTATCTTTCTTTCCATACTTGGTTCATGATTGTTTGTCTTTAATTATCTTGGAATTGATTCTTAACATATTTTTCAATGTGAGTAATCATTCTTGGGGTACAAGAACATGTGAAATTCTAATCAAATCTCAAAATTATGCATCATTATAAAGTATTTTTAGGTCAATTGATTACTTAGGCCAAAAATAGCTTTACATTGGGAGTTTTGATGTTGACTTCCTCTAGGCTAATATACATTCTCTTGTTGGCTTTTAAAAACGGCAGTTACCATTTACTTATTATACACGGTGCCTCAAAATTTCTTATTTTGATGATTTAGTTTGGAAGATCAGAGATAGGATTATAGGATAGGATAACTGCTTGCTTTCCTTTAGTGGAAAGCTTGCATTTTTTCCTAATGTGTTGTCTTCCATGTCTCTATATTCTCTGTCCACTTGTTATGGTTATTCAGTACATGTCGAGATTATTTACCCATTTTTTAAAGAGTGCTTCTATTTGCTGTTATGGATTCTCATTGTTGTAGGTGATCTATTGCTTGTTTTTTGGTTGAAGAGGGAGGTTTCGGCATCAAGTCTTTTTATGACTTGGCTATTGGCTTTTAACTTAAGCTTTCATGGCTTTTTTGGGATAAAAAATCTTTGATGGTATTTTTGGGATCAACACTCTTTATGGGCTTATTTCATGAAGTCTAAGTATTACGGAGCAAAGCATGAAGGTGTAGTTCAATTTTACGATTCATTTTCTCCTCTTAAGAGATGCCTTTTATTTATTCATTGTATTGTTGAGCCTAAGTGCTTTGGTTGTTAGATCTTGCTTTTTTCTTCCTTTACATGACTGCTGGTTTTGTTTTAGCTTTTTATTTACGTTTAATTCTCTTGTTGTTTCTTTGATGCATGTTTCTTTTTATTGGAAAGGTACTGTTTGAGATAAGGATAAGCTTTAAGATGTGTTACCCTCCTCTATCGTTGGGTAGATTCTGTTAGTTCTTATTTCTAGTGTAGGCATGAATTTACTTAAGTGGGATCTGTCCATTGGCGGTGATTTTTCTTTGAAGATTGTCTGAGAACTTGTGCGTGGTTTTAGGCCTAGAGATGAGGTTCTTTCATTAATCTAGTATCTAGCGTAGACATATTCCTTCTAGTGTTTCTTTTTTCCTATCTTTTACATGGTATATTGGCTACTAATGATGCTTTGTGTTGCTGAGACTGTTAGGCATCGTTTTCTTGATTGTTTATGGGTTACATAGGTTTGGTAGCATTTTTACTTCAATTTAGTTTTTGACTTGTTGCTTTCTTATCTCCTCTTCATTTACTTTTTATAGGAGGAGGTGTGTCTCTTCTTAGAGACATATTTGAGTTCTTCTTCCTCACTTTATTTTGTAACATGTTTAGAAGGCTCGTAATGCTTTTTGATTTGATTATTGATTTTTCATATTAATGTTGTTGTTTATAGAATGGTTCTAACCTTAGCACTGCTAGTTCTACTCTCAACTTTAAGCCATCCCAATTGAAGGGTGTTCTAGTACTTAGATTGTGGAAGGTTTAAGGATTGTTAGTCATCAAGGAGGCTAATTAGATAGGTTTCTTGGTTTAAGCCATCTTCTAGGATAGTGAACGTGAGTATTGATGGTTATTCTAAGGGCAATCCTAGGATAATTGTAGTGGTGTTGATTTTTGTGATCATAAGGGTTATGTTTAACTGCCATTAGTTATTTTCTTAGGTACTATCCAATATTTTTACTGAGCTGATGGCTATTTGTGAGGGTTTGGATTTTGCTGCTGAGGTTGATTTTATTGTTCTGGAGTTGGAGTTTGATATGGCTACTGTGATTTCTTAGATTATTTCTCATGGCTTTGGGAACCCGAAATATTCATAGCTTCTTTGCCAGGTTCATGTTTTTTGTTCTGCTATATTTGTTCTTATAAAACTTGTTCTTCAACAAGCTACTTATTTTTTCCTAATTCGATGGCCGATTGGGCTCTTACCCAATAGATTTGTTAGCGATTTTCCGATCCTCGAGGATTTCCTGTTGGTTTGTCTGGCTTTATTTATTTAGATGGTAAGGAGGTTCCTTATATTAGGAGATGTCCTTTTTGGCTCTTGTTTTGCCTTTCTTTGGTTCTTTTATTAGTTTTTTATTCTCTTACTTTAAAACAAAGCCAAAATGCAACAAAACTGTAGTCAATAAAAACCATACTTTGAAAAACCATTAGCATCTTGAGATAAAAGTTTCTAAATTTCAACAAGAGTCTCCTGTTAGAACATAATTAAACATTTGGTGAAAACCATCACCTATAGTTTTGGAACATTAATGTTGTACCACCAAGGATCAATAAACAAATATGTGAAAGCGTACCTAAATCGATAATGTGCAATTACTCTCTAGAGTTGTGTGGTTGAACTTTTAGATTAATAGGTTCTCCTAAAAAATCCTTTAGTTTCTTTGTGCTCTCTCTCTGATGATGGAATGTCAGAAAGAATTGAACGATACGTGTGACTTGGGGACCATAACCACATATATTAACAACTTTTCCTACCTATTTTAGCCTATCATAAAAATAAAAATTACCCTTAGTCTCTATATATTAAAGTCCTACACCCCATCAGATACATTAAAGATCAAATTACCAAATACCTCAATAGATCACTTTTAATAGGGCTTAATCTTATATGATAGTCTGCATCACATAATTATTTACGTATAAGCCCAGCATTGAATTTAGAATATAACAATGCTGGATAAAAGATCCAACATCTCCTGCCACTTAGTGAATTTATCCCAAATTAGCTAAACAATCTGCTGCACAATTATTCTCTTTAAGCTTGTAAGAACATCTAAACTCCATTAAAGAAACTTTTGCTTGCAATTCAACTATCTATTGCTCAAACAACATGGAGGAGTCAATAGATTTCTTAATGAGAAAATTAGCAATCAAGAGTCAAATTCAAGCCATAGCCTATGCCGACCCTTATCGTTAGCCGTCTCAATAACTATCATTGCGGACACCAGTTTAGCATGGTAAGCCGAATCAAGTCTTCAAATATAATCCAAAAGTGCCCATATGCACTCCCAAATGATTATAGAACAAATCACCACAGGCTGAAGGACTGGATTACCCTTCTACACATCAAAATTAGCTTTAATCCACTCCATATTGAATAAATTCTTTCGTAATTTTGGCCTTGGTGTATTGACAATCAAAATTCGTAAGTACTTATCAATGTAAATCATGCGGTGTAAACTATTAATTTGATGATAAATTTGTGAAATCCTTCCAAATTCTGTTTGATTTATATGGCTTTAACAAGGCAGCCAATACCTTTCCCTTCCGAAAGAGGTAGATAAACGAAAATTCTCAGATCCCAAGGAGATAATAATGAAACTGATTCTTGGCTTGCTGAAACGACTCACTTCGTGTGGACATAAATTTCTGAACACAGCTGCTTGATCATAGGAATGGGCTTAATTTAGAAATTAAATTGACGCACATACGTCAATGTTTTCACTGAAGATTTCCTTACAGCAACTTATATTATAATAATCAATTAATGCCCGATTTGTTTTTCTTTTTCGTTTATAATATCAGGTTACAAATTTCAAATATTTATCATCATAAAGTTGATTCTACTTAGCTACACATCAGCTCATATCACATTTCGAATATTATGGCGCATAATGTTACAGAGACTAAGAGAATAAATTATGAATAATAGTTTGGATTTCTTTCAGCTCATAAGTTAGCTTTGCGTAAGAGTTAAGGTCATGGACTATTCAGGGGTATTTGAGAACTCACGAGCCAATTGAAAGCAAACCAAATGAGCCAATGAGCCAAACTATAGTGGTCTATACGACTGTAAGTGATGATGAGGTTATAAAGAGATTATTTCATGTCGGCTAAAGAACAAATCATAACCTTTGGCAACTCGT
This sequence comes from Citrus trifoliata, assembly GCA_018350135.1. NCBI lineage: Eukaryota > Viridiplantae > Streptophyta > Magnoliopsida > Sapindales > Rutaceae > Citrus > Citrus trifoliata. Next base: position 44,999 of record VKKW01000484.1, on the reverse strand, counting down.
AAATCGTATTAGGTTGGCCTAGCTTTTGAATAAAACCATGCGTTTTTACACACAGTACATTGAGGCTTGAGCTAGCTTTGATCTATAAGTTAGACTCATGAGCTTCCGTACATAATATCATATATAGGTATTGACTTCAATAAACCAAGCACAATATTTATTAATGCGTCTTGCGCCTTAAGAGAAATGATTAAACCCCTTTACCACATGTGAATCGACTTTTGTAGACCAAGACAAAGTATATTAACACATTTTGAAAATTTTATTTGAAGACTTTATTTTTTAATTTAAGGTATTGATGGAGATGAAAAATTTCACCAATTAAATATTAACCTTTATATCTCATTGTTACAACTCAGGTGACCACAGGTGGAAAGCACATTAACCACGAGCTAAGCTAATCGCGGAGGCATTTGAAAACTTTAACATTTCGAGAATGCTCCAACTATGGTTTTCTTGTTTTTTTCCAATTAAGGAGCAAATTCTTTCAATCAAAATTGCTATGAACTGATAGAGAAAAAATGGCATTTCTGTAGTTAGAGCGAACAAGAGGTGTGATCTCCCCACAGCCTCAAGAGATAGAAATAATACCCACGGAAATGTATGCCCAGACAGACTTTACTCAGAACTCTGAAACAGAAAGTGACACTGCACTGCCAATAACTTTAATTTACCAGTCCATCATATCACTCAAAACCCTAATGTTGTTTTATTTATTCTTCTTAAAAACAAATCATTGTTATCTGTTTAATTCACTGGGTGCTTTCAATTTCTCTCCCTAATTTTCTTCTCTTCCAGCACCTTCAATCTCGCACAGATACATATACACTAATGAAATTATCAAATAATTGAAAAAACAAAAAAATCATCCCTCACACAAGTCTATCAAATCTGGACTTTATGTTACATATTATGACACTTAATCTCTTCTCCAGATTGCAAGCATAAATAAATCACATTCATACACTGTTATAATTTCTTCTTTGGTTTGTCATGTTGCTGTTGGTCTCTGCCCTAGCCGAAGCTCTAGATCAAGCTCTTCAATGGCAGATTCATTGCAAGCGTTGCTGTTGTCGTTAATTGAACCTAACGGATCTTTTGTAGAGTAGCATTGGGAAGCTACCGGGAAATTTGTAGACGGTGGCAGCCCTATCAAGTTGTTCGGGGGATATGGTGAAATTGACAGAAGAGTCGAGGGGGAATCATCAATAGCACATGCAGTCATAGTTGTTGAAGCGAAGACACCGCCGTTAGGGTTAGGTAATTGGTAGAGTAGACAATATCCACTATTTGCGGTAAATTCTTGAGTTGTTGGAATAATAAGAGTGGAAGAAGAAGATGATGCATGAGGCTGCGCTTGGTGATGGTGAAGCCTAGCACGGTCGCGGCGGTGCACATTCATATGGCCGCCTAGGGCTTGAGCCGACCGGAATTCCCTTCTACAAAAGGTGCAAGTATAAGACCTTGGTGGCCAAGTGGTGCCCATGATGTTGCCGGTGTCTTCAGCAAAAGCCCTAACCTCCCACGAATCATCATCTTCTTGGGGCTCTCTCTTTTGGTTCAACATCCAAGTTTTACCGGGGGATAAGCTAGGGCTTGGTTGGTTTTGTTGAGATTGAGCTAATTTTTTATGCTGGGTTGAGGAGAGAAGGCCAAGCTCAGGAGCCATGGTATAAGTAACATTAATTTATGATATGGGTGATGGGATGATGTGGAATATTGAAAGGGGAAATTGGGTTAAATAGGGAATGAGCTAAGGTGAGTGGTATATTACCAAATTGTGTTGCTAATGGTTGGATTTTAGTAAATTGAAATTTTAATAACATGACCTTCCAATCGCTCATCTTCTGCATACAAGGACAAGTTGTCACTTTGGCTCTGACGCCCCCAAGATTTACATCAAATATCTCATGCATTTTTTTCTCCGAATTTTGATAAGCAAGTTGCTATTTACACATTATAATCAAAGTAAACACTCTGAAATTAATAAAGAAATAAAAAACTATACTTAGCAAAATGAGATTTTGCTAGAAAATTTTAATTGCCACAGCCTTTACAGTTAAGACTCAATGGTCCTAATTGAGTGATAAACATGCACTAGGGATTTAGGCAATTGGTAATGCCGATGAAATTTTTGGCTTTGGCCGGCAGTACTGCATTACAACCGCCAATTAGCTGCCATAGTGTATGTATTTACTTCCAAAGTTGCCATGATTTGAGACTCGTCCAAGTAGTACCCAAAAACCAAATGTGAAAAGGGATAGAACAATAATGACTTTCTCTTCTCCCTTTGGCTCGATTTCCTATTATTGTCCGGGAGCTGGTTATCTGTGCTTCTAGAGTCGAGTTGTTAAAGTGTTCATTTCAAAAACACAAGTGTAGTTTAGAAAGCTAAGACGATTTTTGTAATATATATATTAGTATTATTAATTCGTCAAGAAAAAATTCTTTTTATTATTGAAATTAATAATTAACAAAATATTCATTGACTTTCACTTAAACAATTAGCTAGAGCTTTCCTTCCACGAATCCATGGCTTTGAAGCTATAGCATCACCACAGTACCACCACAATATCGAATAACAATCAATCTCAGCCTTATTTATCTCACACTTAAAACTATCTCGTGAGTTAAAAAGGTTACCACTTAAAACTATCTCGTGAGTTAAAAAGGTTACATCAAACTTGTATTCTTAGCCCAATAGCTCCGATATAGGATATTTTCTTCATCACCTCTCGTCATGAGTTGTCTTATAATTATATTTATAGTCCAAACTCTTGTCCCTTGATATGAGATTTTTTTCTCATCATCCTCATCATTTATAGATAAATCTTTTTCACTAATCACAAGCAAAGCTATTGTGGATACTACTCGTACATAAATTTAATTTTGATACCATATATAAATTCATAAACCTATAACTCATACTTAAAATTTAACTCATGAGCTGAAGAGTTTTCTCAAATACTTTTTCATAACCCAATAGCTTTCATCAGGCTATACATAGAGGATATTTTCCATACATCAATCATGCTGTGGAAACATAAAACCTTCGCCTACATCATGTACGATTGAGAAGAAGTTGACCATTAATTGCATTTTTTTCATGTGTAATTCCAACTATTAACCTTCCAGTTGTTTATCAAAATAAAAATAACAATTCCAAATTTTACGCAGCAATTAGATAGAAAATACATGTATGGTTCATTGACTTTGTTAATGCAATCACTTTATCCAAAGGGTGGAGCTCTTGGGATTGGGACCAAGAAATTGATTTAATATTTTATTAGTTGAAATCAGATATACAGTTAATAATTAGAAAAGAAATCCTTAAATCTCATATCATATTATTAACCAAGGCACGTATTTACCTTATCAAAATAGCCATGATATTAATGAAAGATGAAAGGTGAAATTAGTGTGAGATAATATACTTTTAAAAGGGTGATGCTGGCCATTACATTAGCAAACATAAGTGTTAAGAGTATCTTACTTGATCAGCATTACCAAGGCCATATTTATTAGCGTCCAGTGATCACATATATGTTTCAATGTATAGGAATTACCTCAGTTGAAGCGCATATAATAATTAAGCATAATAATATCCCAGTGTCTCTATAGTTACTTCCCCCTTCCTGAAAAAAGCAACAAGCAAGCAGGTTCGATCATTTAAATGAACTAGCTTTCTAGCATCTGTCCACCTAGTCGGATGTCGACTGTCTTGTTAAATTTAATCTACTTAACACACCTGTCTCTCTTAAATTCTCTTGCTTGTCAGTTTCTTTTTGTCCCAACAAATTAAAATTAAACATTCTACAAACGAAACAAAGGCAATTAGAGATCGCTTCAATCCTATTATATATCTTTTTATAAAGAAAATACGGAAATTATCATATTGTCCATCTGAAATTTCCTTAATGTTCGAAAGTACTCTGAAAAATAAAATTTTATTCAACAACGGTAGACTGAATGAAAGTTTGCAAAATTTATCAGTATTTCCTTTATTAATAGTGATAGAGAATCTCAGTGAAATGACTATTTTATGATTGAAATATAACTTAACAATAGGTGAACCGCCACAATCATTTACTTTATGTATGTGACGTTAATATAATAAATGTATAAAATATGATTGTAACATTATAAAAAATTAATGTTTGTCAATAGTAAGGTGAAAATGTGACACAATTTATAAATAATGGATGAAATTTAATTTTTTAGTCTGTTTTTAAATATTAAGAAAAACTTAAGTGAATGAATGATAATTTTCTTAAAATTTATTTTAATGGATTTGTATATGCAGATTCATATTAATAAGAGGGATTGTCAATTTCCCCCCTACAGTTATCAACATATACCATTTCCCCCCTTACTGTTTTTATAATGGCCAAATACCTCATCGACATCATAAGTTTACAATATTATCTTTATTTTCAACTACTCTTTTATTTATATTTATTATAAATTAAATAAATCACATGAATAAAAACTAAATAAAAATTAAGCATTAAAACAAGAAATATATGTTTTGATAGGAACAAAAAAATTAATATTAAAATTTTTTCTTGTACTTATTTATTTTGTGAAAATTTTCTTATAATAAATATATAGGAAAATTATTATAAAATGATAAAAAAATTATTATAAAAAAACTTGAATGACAAATAAAAATTTATTATAAGATAAATAATAAAATATTTTGCCTATACTTTTTATATTTAATTTTAAAATATTACAAAATGTTTATTATAAGAAAATATTCACAAAATAAATAATTACAAGAAAAAAATTTATTATTATTTTTTTCTCATATCAAAACATATATTTTTTATTTTTAATACTTAATTTTTTATTTAGTTTCTATTCATGTAATTTATTTAATTTATAGTAAATATAAATAAAAGAGTAGTTAAAAATAAGAATAATATTGTAAACTTATATTGTCAATAAAAGTTTTTGATCATTATAAAAAAAATAGAGAAAAAAATGATTTATGTTAATTACTATAAGCGGGAGATTGACAATCCCCTACTAATAATTCCTGATTCAGAAATAATCTTCTGACCCACATAGGTTTTTTCGCCTAGGAGCCATTGTTTACATCGTCGTGGGTTCTAATTGCCACCCAAGTACCAAGAAATGCAATGAAAGGTCCAGCAACGGTCTCAAAGCAGCGCTAATGTTATCATTCTTAGCTGCATGCCGCATCCTACTACAAGTTAAAAATAAAGGCCATGGCATTGACCAATGACCACAAGTTGTATTTAATTGTATGACAAGTTTCTGAACATTTCTTTTCATTTCCTTAGTCTCATTTCTAGTGACTAACGAGGTTTAGAACAATTATATATTGTTAAATTGATATGGGTCCTATATTTTAAAAAATTATCATAAAACATTCTTGTCATAAAATTGATTACAAGCCTTTTCTTACTTTTTGTTTCTTTTTATTTATTTTTATAACAGTACCTTTTTACAATAGTATTTTTTTAGTTATTGACAAAAAGAAAACAATTACTCAATATCTGCCATTCAATGACATCAATGGCCACGATTACTTTCATTCTTCTTTAACCTATACGTTCATTTCTCACTCATCTCTCGGAACTCTCATAGTCTCATCCATCCGATTCGAGACCCACTGAAACTTTAAACCCTTTTCTTATCGCTTTCCAAATTCAACTTTCCTTCGCTACTCTTTTTATGTAATTAATTTATTTTCTTTTTTTTTTCATCATTTTTTGCACGAATGAAATTGATCGTGATACATATGCAGTCTTCTCAGCACAAACTGATTACTGCTTTTGTCAATTTTATGGAGATATATTCATGAAATTGTGCCCTTTTTATTATTAATCTTGACAAATTAAAGCTTTTGTCAGTTGTGCTTACTCCATGCCAGTCCTACACTTCAAAAGAAGCAAGCGAGAGGCTGCAAAGCCAAAACCATAAATTTTTTTAGTGAAGTTGATACGGCATTTTGTCTTTTTGTTCAGGATTATCATAGTAAATACAATAAGATAATATTATTCACAATGGTGGATATTAATTACCAATTTTTTCTTTTTTATTAATGTCCCAAAAAATGTAAAAGGTATCATTACAAAAGTAATTAATAAAAAGGAATAACGGCATGGGTGTGCTTAATTTAACAGTAATCATTTTTTGATGTATTTTTTTTAAATATAAAAACTGAACGAGCACTAACTTAAATTATAAGGATTAAATTAAATCTTACTCAATTAATATTTGCTCTCTTTTTTAATTGAGTAATTTTTAAATAACTTTCTTTACTTGACCATCTAAATTCGAATCCTTGGAAAATATATATAGAGATGAAAAGTCAATCTATACTTTACCGACACCAACCTTTTTAAATAAATAAATGAAACACTAGAAAAAGATATATTGGTCACGTTCTTCTTTGGAAATTTCATATCATCGATTGTCTTAGAGGATATTCTTTGAAGTTGTTTTCATAATTCCTTTTATCTAGCTAGCTATATCTTGTTTTATACAGTGGGTAGAGATACGATTACATGCTTAATTACGACAAACATAAGAGCCAAACACAAGAGATAAGAAATTGAGTGGTATTTGATGTAACCAGTTCGGAAGCTGTGTGGATCCATCATACATCATACTCATGTATAAATTAATTATTAGTAAATAGATTGTTCCATGTATATATCTCAATCAAATAATTAACTGATATGAATAAATTAAGCTCAGCAAATTTTGATATATTATATTTAAAGAAAAATAGCACATCAAGGAATTTGATTGAGGAATAAAATTAATTTTATATTCAGCGGAAAACAAGACTCTTAAATCAAATAAACGTAATCAATCATATAGTCATATGTGGGTGCTTTCGTCTTCTTATATATATGTAAGAATAAATGAAACCAGTTGGTTCGGCGTCCTATTGTCAAACTAGGAACAAATTTTGTGACTAATAGATAACGAAGCAGATAGCGAAAGTAGATTAATAGGATAGATAAACATTAGATATCATTTTTAGAACTGTATTAAGTTAATGCGATTAGGTTATTCTCTAATTGAAACATGATTAGATTTGTTCTAATTTGAACAATTCAATGAGATTTTAATGATACTTAAAGCAAGATTAGAAGATACTCTAATCCAAGCAACTCTACAAAAGAATTTTTGATGAATAATTCCAAAGAAAATTTTAAAAGAGGGGATTCTATTAATCAAAGGTTATGAGAAAAATAGTAAGACCTCTCTATTTATAACAGAGTAAACCTACTTCTCCAAGATAACTTAAAAAGAAAAATTAAATCACAATTATAATATAAATAAAAGACCTTAATTGACTCTAATTTTTTTAAAAAAGTATAAAAATACCTAAATAACAAAATTCTAAAATCATAAAATAACTTCCTCCATCAGTCTCCCCCTCTTAAAAAAAAAAAACTCAACATCGAGTTTATTTGGACGATGAAACTCGAAGTGAAGTATCAATGCATCTTAGAGCTTGAACTTGTTGCCTTTCACATTAGTCTTTCTTAAAACTTGGAAATCTATATGCTTCATCTTCTTATAGATCTTGCTAGTCACTCTAGGAAATGAAGTCTTACAGGAGTAAACAACTTTCAAGCCTCTCAAGTATTTTGACAAATCTTGCTCAATGTTCTTGCTAATTGACTTTAACTTCATAGCTAAATCTTCTTCATGAATAGCATTCACTTTAACTTCATAGCTAAATCTTCTTCATGATAGCCTTCACTTTAACTTCATAGCTAAATCTTCTTCACAAATAGCCTTCTTGTCTTTAATGGGAATAGGCAAAACCATTTCAATCATATAGACTTCAAAACTAATGGTTTTTTCTTAATTGGAATAGGTTGTTGAGTCTTAATCATGACGTTAATTGCAACACACAAATTAGGATAAGTTGTGCCCCGTCTTGTGGCATCTCAAGAATAGGTAAACATATTCGTATATCATCAGGCACTATCTTAGGGAAACACATTTGCTTGATTAAATCTATGACTTCATCAATTCTTTTAATCACAACAATAAAATCTCTTTGACACTTTGACTCGATTTGTGTGGCTAAATGAATTGCATTATGTAAAGTGTAAATGGTGTATGTAGGCATTTTAATCTGAATATGAAAATTTAGCCCCTTAAAAAATCTTGTAACTATATGCTCTTCAAGTTTATAATAATATTTGCATCTGTAAAATTGTTCAACTCAGAAGTATAATAAAAAAATGATCCTATGCCTCATCGTACTAAATTAATCTCAATCTCAACATTCGCTTCATATGATCCATGATCCAATTTTAAAAAGGCCTTCGAGAAATCCTTTATGCCTTTTGCACTTTAATCAATCATTCTAAAGCTCTTACAACTAATATAAAATTAGCTAGAAATTGTACTTAGTATATGTCAGTACTCTTATAATACGAAAGTATACCTCAATCTCATCCAACAATGAAAGAAAATGTTGAGGACCGCAATTCCCATCAAGCTTTCAAAACATATGGCCTTTTTAATATTTCCATCAGAAAGACAAAGCCAATGGCAAAAATTGTTAACAATCTAAACTTTTGGTATGGTATGGCGGATGGCTGATGGCTTATAGCTGTGATTTGGAAGTGGAGAACTTAAGTCTGGTGGGTATAGTTTTGAGGATTGTACTGATAGTGGCAATGAGAGAGGACTTGCGGAGGCTTAGTCTGAAAAATAGTTGGAAGTGGCTATGGCATTAATGAGTTTGGTTGCCATTTATGACGATTTATGGGTGGTGTTTGATGGCTGGTTTTGGATGTGTTTCAAGAGGGTTGATGGTGATGAAGGTTATAGCCGGCAGATTTTAGGATGGTGGCTGACGGGTTTTCGTGCAATGGTTGCATGGCTAATCAAGAATGAAAATTGGTTAGATTTAGGTCGATCAAGGATGGGAAGTTTGGTCACTGTATTGGGCTGGCTAAATCTTAGTGGTGGGTGGTTGTAGTGGCGGTGTCAATGTTTAGTTGATGGCGGCAAGGATTTTGTAATTTTGGAGATTTTGTAATTTTTTTTATTTAGTGATGGATAAGGTGATGGTGGATGTGGGTAGCCCAAAAAGCTGTACGATTGGCACAGAACTATTGTATACCAATTAATGGAGTGGGGTAGTAGAAGTAGAGATAAACACTAGATATTGTTCTAATACTGAACAAAGTCAATACAATTAGATTATACTCTAATCAAAACTGAGTAGATCTCGTTCTAATCTAGATGACTCAAAAAGATTTTTTATAATGCTTTAAGCGGGATCAGAAGATGCTCTAATCCAAATGACTTTATAAAAGAGATTGTGATAGATAATTTCAAAAGAAATTTTAAAAGAAGGGTTTTATTAATTAGAAGTTATGAAAATAATAACAAGACCTCCCTATTTTTAATAGGGTAAACTTACTTACTAAAGTTAATTTAAAAAAGAACCTAAAGCACAATGCTAATAGAAATAAGCCTACAACTTATTGATGAGAACAAGGTTGCTAAAGCTTTACAAGATCTATTGAGAATCCATGGAAGTCCAATGACAAGAGTAAAAATTAAGAAAATGAATACAACTTTAAATGGATTAATTGAGCACATCTCAAATTCATGCCCTTGTTAAAGGCACTAATATGCTCAAATTGAATATTTAAGAAAGTCAATGCTTTGTCAATGTTATTCAAGCTTATAACTCTGATTTAGAATGATTTGTATGAAGAACAAACAAAGGCCTTTCAATTAAAAAGAAAATCAAAACATAATCTTTGTTTTTGAATCGATGTTGAAAACAAGATCTTTTATTTCATTTTACTTTAGGATTTTATTTTCCCTCTTTACTTTAGGTTATATTTAAATATAAGAAAATCAAAACATAAGCTTTGTCAATGTTATTCAAGCTTATAACTCTGATTTAGAATGACTTGTATGAAGAACAAACAAAGGCCTTTCAATTAAAAAGAAAATCAAAACATAATCTTTGTTTTTGAATCGATGTTGAAAACAAGATCTTTTATTTCATTTTACTTTAGGATTTTATTTTCCCTCTTTACTTTAGGTTATATTTAAATATAAGAAAAACCTTTATCTTTCTTAATGTTAAGTTCATTATTTATAGAGTTGGCATCTTATGACAAGTATAGTTAAATTGAAATTTTATTTATTGCACATCTTGTAATAGGGATTAATTTATTAATTCTCTAATTTAGAGAGATTCCAATTTATTAAGAATATTTGTTTCCTAATTTAATTAGATGTCTAATTCATAAAGTCTATTAATGATATGATTCTATAATTGGCACATGAAATCTATTTAGAGTAAGAAATTAGTTCAAACAGGAAGTTCATTAAATGCTCTAAATATTTCTTGGGAGCCAAGTAAGGCAAGAAGATCAGATTTATTCATATTCAGATTCATGGGAATTATAAGAGTAAAGAAACTCTTATTTGGAAAAAATCCAAGTCTTTTAAGACTTGCTATTTTAGTGAAACCCTAGTGCCTATATAAAGAGAGGTATTTCACAAATGAAGGTACGTATAACACAGAGCATAAAGCAAAGAAGCAAAATTCGGCCTCCTCCCTAGAGAATCCCGATTTGGTGCATAATTCTATGTTAATTTATTTATTTATCTTCTTTTCATCTATGTGGAGAGTTTATGTGGATCTTGCATTACTAGACGTTGAATAATTGAAGAATTGTTATTGATCACTTTACGAAGTGGCTTGAGGATCATGAATCAAGAGGGGTAGCAATTATTCAAGAGAAGCAGATTCAGCCTACAGTTGAGCAAACTGTATGGTGATAAACTGTTAATGAGAGTCTTAAATTTAGTAAATCCATAAGTTGTAACGTCTCAACTTAGTGAATTACTTTTCATCTGGGCGTGGCCTCGTGGATGTAGAATTGATTAATCTGAACCACGTAAAAATCTACGTGTCATTTATTTTCTACAATTTATTGTGCTTTTGGAAAATTAATATTTTTATTATGGATGAACAATAATCGTGAACAGTAACAGTGAATAGTATTTTCAAAAATTAATTAAGTTGTTAATTTTTTATTTTTTAATTGCTTACATTTATTTGTGATAGATCTAAATTACTTTCAATTGGTATCAGAGCAGGATACTGATTATTTATTTGGTGAGATTTTTGGAACCTAAATCTATTTTGTAGGTATAAGTTTGCAAAGAGAGGGAGGCTTTTTGGCTTGTCCATTTGTACTGGATGGGATATACTCCAAAGTAATTTGGATGGCGACAATACGATAAAACATTCTAAACTTCAGAAACTTACATATGATTTTGAAAACCTGAAAATGCATGAACATGAAACCATATATGAATTGAATTCTAGAATCCTTTCTATGGTTAATGACTTTTTTGCTCTTGGAAAACTTGTTTCTGAGGAGGAAATTTGTAGAAGAATCTTAAAATCTGCCCATCTTGGATATCATCCTAAAATTTTGGCCATTAAAGAATATGCTGATATGTCTACCATGACTATGGGTTCACCTATAGGAAAGTTGATGGTTAATGAGACTAATGTTGATGGTTAATGAGACTAACTATTTAACTTTCAATTTCAAAGAAGAAAAAGGTATTGTTTTGCAGGCTAAAACACACGTTCCCGTTGCTAAACCAAGTGAGAAGCATTATCTATATGTGTACGTTGATAATTCTCTTGCACTCATTACAAAGAATTTCAAAAAGATGTTGAAAAAGAAGAACTTTAACAAACCAAGGAAGACTTCTACATCAGTGGCTCCAACGGCTCAAGAAGGTTCTTTTTACCCTAATTCTAAATTGTTTGATTTTAACAAACTTAAGGGTATTCGATGCAGAGAATGTGGAGGCAGAGGACACATACAAGCACAATGTGCTATCTTATGAAAAAGAAAGCAATGCAATCCATTTAGAGTAATAATGATTCTAATGATAGCATTGATGAAAAAGACCTTATTGGAGGACTTGTTGTCCATAATGATGGTAGTAAACAAGAATCAAACATCAAAGATGCATTCACATCTAAAGCCTCGCACTTAGCTCTTTGCAAGGAAGACACTGATTCCTGTCTTGACATAACTGTGCAACACGTTAACAAGAATAATGATTCAGATAGCGACGTGAGTGACATTGATATAAATGACAAGAAATATTTTTGTGAAAGTGACAAGATGATGTTCGCTAAATGGGATGAAGTCTACAATGAGAATCTGACCTTGATGACTCAAGTATCCAATCTTTTGGATGATAAGGCGAAACTTGAAAGTGAGGTAATTCATTACAAGTCTTTACTTACTGACAAAGATAATCAATTACTTGCAGTGACCACAAAATTAAATAACACCAAAAGGTCACTCAAAATATTAAATTCTAGAACTCAAAAGTTAGATCATATCTTGTCAATTGGCAAGTCCAGCTCAGATCATCACGGTCTTAGATATCATATGGTAAAGACTTAAATTCTCAAGGTGTGTTTGTTAAAGCTTCTCAAGTTATAGCTTCTCCACCGACTGTTAAAGTTCCATATCTTCAAAATGGTAAAACTGTTACACATTCTTCACCAGTTCATCAAGGTAAGAACAACAGGTTTATTCCCACTTGTCATTTTTGTCATGTGAAAGGGCATGTAAGATCTAATTGCTTCAAGCTCATTAAATATATTAAAAAGGCTATGTTCTTTAATTATTCTTATAGAAAACCTAGGATGACACCTAGACCTAAGGTTGAGACAAGTGGAAATAAACGTAGAACTACTTGGATGAGGAAGACTGATTATAAAGCTTATGTTTCCTTTATTTCCTTAAGAACTTACACTACTGATTTTTGATACTTTGTTAGTGGTTGTTCTAGACACATGACAGGCACTACAAGAATTATATTCTTTCGCGACCATATTTTCTGTGACGATATACTTTTTGTCACAGAATGTCACTTTTTACGACCATAGGCAATCTCGTCGCTAAATGTCTTGTTTTTCTGTAACCAAAATTAAGTTCATCACAAAAACTCACTTTTTGCGACCAAACACAATTTTCGTCGCAAAAACATTTGCCAATTATATTTACTTTTAATTTATTTGCGACCAAAAACATTGTCGTCACAAATTCTATACTTTCAGCGACCACTTCAAGATTTCGTCGCAAAAAAGAAAGTGATAAAAATAATGTACGACTTCCTTTTTGTGACAAAACTAAATTTTCGTCTCAAAATATCTACTTTTGCGACCCCTTTCAAGTTGTCGCAAAAAGTCAAAATATTTTGGCGGGTAATCTACCGCCAACCAAATAATAAAAAAGATATTTATAATACTTTTTGCGACAAATCATTATTTGGTCGCTAAAAATGAAATATTTTGGCGGAAATTGAACCGCCTTATACAATTAAACTCAATTTGAACAAGTTTTTGCGACCAAATTTAAACGTGGTCGCAAAAGACAAGCATGTTATATATATTTGTATTATTCTTCTCTCTTTCATTTTTATCTCTAAGTTCTCTCACTCTAATAAATCTCATTCCCTTGTTCTCACTCTATCTTCCTAGCTTAGTTTCCTTACAAACTTTTTTTTTTTGGTTACATAATTTTATTTAATTATCATGTGTAGAAGTTAACTAACCTTTGTGCTTTTTTTTTTGTAGAAATTAAATATTGAAGATCATCTACAAAGAGGTGAAGAAAATCAAGATGCAAGGAGGTGAAGAAAATCAAGAAATTTATGAATAAATATAGTTGTTCCAAATATTCCAATGTTATTTGAAGATCATTATGTAATTGTTCCAAGTGTTACAATTATGTAATTGTTCTAAATAATGTAATTTCATTTGCAAAAATTTTTGTGTATTTTTTTATCAATAATAACTTTTAATTTAATTTTTCTACTTTCATGAAGTTGGTTATAATTGTCTTAATTATTAAAGAAAAATTAACTAAATTATAATTTTATAAAATTATAATTAAAACATAATATTATATTTAAATTTTTTGCAATCAGCCTTACCTTGAAAATAATTAATCTACGACCAAAATTGCTCATCGTAGAAAACATGATTTTGCGACAGCTAAATTTTGTCACAGAAACATGAAAACTGCGACCAATCGTTATTGGTCGTAGAAAACTTATCAGCGACCAATTAAGTAGCCGCAAAATATAACAATCAACAAAAGATGAATTAATCTATGACGATGTATTTTGGTCGCAGAAAGCCATTATCAGTGACGAATTTAACGATTGGTCGCGGAAAAGATTCCTCGACAGACATAATGTGGCGAGTTTGCGACAACCATTTTTTGGTCGTAGATCAGTTTTACCGACCAAAATTATATATTTTGCGGCCATTGTTTTGGTCGCAAATGACGGCATTTCTACTAGTGAGGTGATAGAAGTGCCTTGATCAATTATCAAAAAATTGATTGAGAGAATGTAACTTTTGCCGATGAAGTGAAAAGTTGAGTGCTTGGAAAGGGAACTTTGAATGTAGAAAGTTTTCCAAAACCTGACAATGTTCTGCATTTACAGGATTTCAAATAAAATCTACTTAGCATTAGTCAAATTTGTGATCAAAACTTATTTGTTAACTTTAACAGGAATAAATGTCACATTCTCGATGTTGATGGAATTTAAGCACATCGATCATCTGATCATTGTTATAAATTGACTAGCTCAATTGTTTGTCATAAGACCACTCTTGATGACACAGAATCATGGCATCAAAAGTTGGGTCACTTGAACTATAAATTACTTACTAGAATTGTGAAAACAAATGCTGTAAAAGAAGTTTCATTGCTTAAAAAGAAACAACTTGAAATATGTAGTTCATGTCAATCTGGAAAACAACAAAGGGCGTTACATAAAGCCATTTAGGATCAAGCAATATCAAATTTGCTACAACTACTTCATATGGACCTTATAGGACCAATACAAGTTAAAGGTTTGACTGGAAAAAGGTACATATTTGTGTGTGTGTATGATTTCTATAGGTATACATGGGTTGATTTTACTAAAGAAAAATCATATACATTTGATGTGTTCAGATAATTATGTGAGAAGGTTAAAAATGAACAAAATTACAATTTGTCATAATTAGGAGTGATCATGGAAGAGAATTTTAAAGCTCCAGTTTTGAATAATATTGTAATTTACATGAAATTTCACATGTGTTTTCCTTACCTATTACTCCAAAACAAAATGGTGTTATAAAAAAGAAAAATAGGACCTTGTAGGAAATGGCACGAGTGATATTAAACTAGAAGAAACTTTCAAATAAATTATGGGCTGAAGCACTTAACATTGCTTGCTACACCATTAATTGTGTTTATCTTCGTCCAGGTACTAAGAAAACTCCTTATAAGTTATAGAAAGATAAAAAAACCTAATTTAGGTTACTTTTATATTTTTGCGAGTATGTGCTTTATATTGAATTATTGTAAACATCTTGGTAAATTTGATTCAAAAAGTGATGAAAATGTTTTTCTTGGTTACTCTAATAATAGCAAAGCATTCCGTGTTTATAATATGAGAACTCAAAATATTGTGGAATCTGCAAATGTGATTATTGATAATTATCAAGCTTTTGCAGATTACTCAATTGAGGAAGAGATAATCAGTCTTTTAGAAACACCAAATGTTGGTACAACTACTCCTAAAGTTTGAGTTATTGAGAAAGGTCAATCTAGTGAACCTTCTTTGAAAGAAAAAGAACTTGTTGAAGAAGATGCCTTTAAGGAAACACCAGAGAATATGAAGGAGAATGTTTCAAAACTCCAGGCAACCATGGACCTACAAGGCCCAATCAGAAAGGAACCATCATCAAGAGTTAAGAAAAATCACTCATATGATCTTATTCTAGGTAATCTTGATGAACAAATGGTCACAAGGAAAAGGTATACAAATATGGTAAGATTTACTTGCTTCATATCTTTAACTAAACCTAAAAATATTAAGGAAGCTTTAGTTGATGAATTTTGGGTCAAAACTATACAAGAAGAATTAGAAAAATTTGAGCAAAATGATGTATGAATGCTAGTACCTAGACCAAGTCACACTAATGTTATAGGAACCAAATGGATTTTTAAGAACAAAACGGATGAATTTGGTAACATAGCAAGAAATAAAGCTAGGTTGGTTGCACAAGGCTACACACAAATTGAAGGCGTTGACTTTAATGAAACGTTTGCACCTATTGCTAGACTCGAATCTACTCTTTTGGTTTTTGCAGTTTACTTGTTTAATAGGCTTTAAATTATTCAAATGGATGTCAAGAGTGCCTTTTTAAATAAGATCTTCAATGAAGAAGCTTATGTTGAACATAAGGGTTTTGAAGACCCCCATTTCCCAAACCATGTTTTTAAATTGAAAAAGGTTTTGTATTATCTAATGCAAGCTCCTCGAGCTTGGTATGAAAGGTTGACCAAAGTTTTGCATGAAAATGGCTGTAAACGAAAGGGAGTAGATAGAACACTATTTATTAAGCAATTTAATTAAGGAATTTTAGTTGTTTAAATCTATGTTGATGATATAGTATTTGGTTCTACTTCTTCTGATCATGTACAAGAATTCATGAGTCAAATGAAAAGGGAATTTGAACTGAGCGAATTGACTTACTTTTTGGGTTTAGAGGGAATTTTTGTTAATCAAAGTAAGTATGCCAAGAGTCTAGTAAAGAGGTTTGGCTTAAATTCCACAAAACATATGAGAACTCATGTGAGTACTAATACCAAGTTGACTATTGATGATAGTGGTTCTACTGTTGATCCTAGTCTTTACGTATGTATGATTGGTAACTTACTTTATTTGACTGTAAGTAAACCTGACATATGTTTCAGTGTTGGTGTATGTGCTAGGTACCAAGCAAATTCAAAGGAATCACACTTAGTTGTTATCAAACGAATCATTCATTTTGTCAGTGGAATAATTAATTATGGTATTTGGTACACTAATGACACTAATTTAAGTCTTGCAGGATATTGTGATGCAGATTAGGCTGGCAATGCCGAGGATAGAAAAAACACCATTGGAGGATGTTTTTATCTTGGAAATAACTTAGTGTCGTGGCATAGTAAGAAACAAAATTCAATTTCTCTTTCCACGACTGAAGCTGAATATATTGCAGCTGGAAGTTGCTGCACCTAATTGCTTTGGATGAAACAAATGATTGCATATTATAGTATGGTTCAGGATACTTTGACTGTGTTTTGTGATAACACAAGTGCTATCAATATTTCTAAAACTCCTATTCAATACTCTAGGACTAAGCATATTGATATTCGTTATCACTTCATTAGAAATTTAGTTGAGAGCAAGACCGTGTCCTTAGAATACATTAATACATAAAAACAACTTGTAGATATCTTCACAAAAGCTCTAGATTCAAAACAATTTGATTTTTTAAGGAAAGCTTTAGGTGTGTGTTCCATGTAAGTCAAATTTTTTTTTTGGCATTTAGATTTAAATCATGCATTTGTACATAAGAAATAGGACATGCATTTATGAGTTTTTATTTTCTAAATCATTGTTTTTGTGTTTTGTTTAAAAAAAAGTCTTGATTAATAATCGACAAGCAATTCTTCAAATTGTTAAAGATTTGAAGGCCTTGAATAAGTTTTTATTAGAATTATTTAACCTTTCTTCAAAAGCACTTGAATGACAATTTAGTCTTTACTCTGACTCAAGGTTTAGATATTGACATGTTCTTTGTTGAGAATATTTAACTTGAGTTATGATTGTTTGTCTTGATTCTTATCTTGTCATAAGACCTCAAATATATACAAACACTATGGTTAGAAATAGCTACCCATAACTCTTAAGAGTGAAATTATCCTTGAGTAATCTGAGTTTGCATATTACAAATATGAAAGAGGATGAACTACCATGAGATGAAGGCTACCTTACGGGGTACAGTGAAAGCTCTTGACTGCAGACTTTAAAAAAAAAAAAAGACTTTGCTATTAAAAAAAAAAAGGTCTGTCACAATTGAAATAGTCAAAAATTGGAGATCAAGATGATAAGGTTAGTTTTACCAACACTATATTTTATATTTAAGACTTTGACTGTGAAAATTGATGATTTTTTTTGGAAAAAAAGGTTTAGATTGAGTTGTTTTCACACGCACACAAGCTTAAATTTCACTAATCTTTACTTATTGGAGGAAATTAGAGTTTTGATTTCATGAATTAATGGTTGCTGTGAAAAATTCCTAGACATTTTTTTCTTATTCAATTTCATTAGTAATGCATTTTTAAAATAAAAAACTTTTTTCATGATGCATGTGCATTCTCATGTTCTTAGATGATGATATGTTTTTAGATCTTAAGAGTCACATACTTTTTAAGCGAAAGTTAAATTTTTGTTTTCAAAGTGCATTGACAAGTTTTTGCCCGTCACAACTGAGCATGTTGCCTTCTTTTTGTCATAACCTTGTCTTCAAAACTTCAAATTTAATTCTTAAAAATCCTATGAAAAGCTAATTCAATAAGATTTCAAACAATATAGGGTGCACTCTAATTCCATTTCATTGATTCCCAATTGAATTTCGAATTTCACTACTCTACATTGTGTGTCTGTTTCGTCAAATATCATGCATAGCACTTCGTTTTTGGCATTTTGCTATATTTTCTAACTTATTTACATTGGATTATGTCTATTTATTCTTCTTCTATGAAATTTATCTTTGTTGGTGATCCAAATTCTTCCCTTTTGCAATCTTTTCATAAAAGTGGGGGAGTAATTTGTTTTAAGTCTTCAATTGCTCAATGCAATGAGTTAGGGGAACTAGTATTTCAAATTCTGGGGGAGTTTTTGTTTTTTTTTAAGAATTTTTAGATTTCGGATTTCTAGTTCTTAGGGGCGGTAGTTTATCTTTTTATTGCTCTTGATTTTCTGCTTAATGTTGCCTTTCTATTTATTGATCAATAAAATTAGTATTTTATTTTAATTCTTTCTTTAGTTTATTTACATGAACTAACATGCTAATTGCCAATTATTTTGGTTAGTTCCTTGTTGTTTATGCGTGTTTCATGTTCATATCTTAGCGCCAAGGTTCATGGAAGACTTGTGTTGGATTGCTTTTGCCACAAGAATGCCAAAGGGGGAGATTGTTAAGTCCATTATTTATAGAGTTGGCATCTTATGACAAGTCTAGTTAAATTAGAATTTTATTTTTTACATATCTTGTAATGGGGATTAATTTATTAATTCACTAATTTAGTGAGATTCCAATTTATTAAGAATATTTTTTTTCTAAATTTAATTAGATGTCTAATTCATAAAGTCTGTTAATGACGGGATTCTATAATTGGTGCATGAGATCTATTTAGAGTAAGAAGTTGGTTCAAGTAGGAAGTTCATCAAATGCTTTAGATATTTCTTGGGAGACAAGTAAAGTAAAAAGGTCATATTTATTCCTATTCAGATTCATGGGAATTATAAGAGGAAAGAAATTCTTATTTGAAAAGAATCTAAATCTTTTAAGACTTGCTATTTTGGTGAAACCCTAATGCTTACATAAAGAGAGGTATTTCACAATTGAAGGTACGCACAACACAGAGCATAAAGCAGAGAAGTAAAATTCGGCCTCCTCCCTAGATAATCCGGATTTGGAGCATAATGTTGTGCTAATTTATTTATTTATCTTCTTTTCATCTCTATGGAGAGTTTATATGGATCTTGGATCACTAAACGTTGAAGAATTGCTATTGATCACTTTGCGAAGTGCCTTGAGGTTCGTAGATCAAGAGGAGTAGTAATTATTCAAGAGAAGTAGATTCAGTCTAAGGTTGAGTAAACTATATGGTGATAAATTGTAAGTGAAAGTCTTATGTTTGGTAAATCCATAAGTTGTAATATCTAATATTAGTGAATTGCTTTTCATCTTGGCGTGACCTCGTGGATGTAGGATTGATTAATCTGAACCACGTAAAAATCTCCGTGTCATTTATTTTTTGCAATTTATTGTGTTTTTAAAACATTAATATTTTTTATGCGAATGAACAAAAACCATAAACAGCAATAGTAAACAGTAACCGTAAACAGTAATGTTGAACAGTAACGGTAAAAAATATTTCCAAAAATTAATTAAGTTGTTAATTTTTTATTTTTAATTGCCTGCATCTATTTGTGATAGATCAAAATTCCTTTCACTTTAGAAATCCATATAACCATATTAGGAATAGATATATGAGCACTACTAGAAAAAATGGGCTTTACTGACATCAATTTAGTGTCAGTAATACTCAAGCCAGAACACACTGACACTAATTTTTTGTGTCAGTGATTTTTGCATCAGTATTTTGTGTCACTATAGTATCACCACAATAGTGATACTATGATGTTAGTATCAGTTGATACTATTTATATGTCAGTATTTTGTGTCACTAGAGAATCACAAGGATAATGACTCAATCGTGTTAGCATTTAATGATACTATTTACATGTTACTGATTTATGTGACTACAGTATCAGGAATCCACTGACTCAGTAACATCAAAAATTCTTATCGTCATTTAAATAATTAGTGTTAGTATTAACAGTGCTATACCGGTTGTGTTTTATTTTTTTAATCACATTATTCATGTTTATTTTACAATTAAAATAAACCCAAAATATATTAAACATACCAAATCTTGTAATGCAATTCACATAATACACATTTCAAATACATCAATTAAATTAAAATAGTTCAAATACATAATTGTTTGGGGGTAAAAAACAAATTCAAGTACTAAATTAAGCTTTGAACAAGTAGTATACACGATAAAGTACTAAATTAATTTCGGAAAATTTAGCCAAGAAGAAAAAATAGATAACAATGTCACTGATTTTGGAGTCCGCATATGCCTTCATTTTTTTTCCACCTACAAGTATATAAAATCAATTAGCACACCACAAAAAATAAGTCACAGATTTGTTTTAAGGAAAAATAATCATAAATTACTTGTATGTTACCTCGCGACTGTAGGTTGTAGTTAACTTGGCAACGTATGTAGCCCACTGATCACGAAGTCGCGAGAGGTCCTTGACAGTGTATTCCTCAACTCCCTTGAACTTTAATTTTAAAACAACAAGTTATTCACTGAAAATCCTTGACTAAACTACTTAATTATCATTCATTTAAATATATTTGTGTGTTAACATTAAAGCCAACAAATAAACTCCAACAATGTTACTGTTTTATCCAAAATTATATAGGTAAATATTGAACATCCTGATCATGGTAATTCAAAAAAAAAAAAACTTGTGAACCCCAACAGCAACAATATTTGATAGCCGAAGCAACTTGTGAGCCCCAACAGTACACGATTTAATACAAATATGGATGTAGATACAAAACCTTAATAAGGATGACAACTTATCCTCATCAAAGTAAAGTACAAGCAATGACACCATAGCACATCACCACTAACAACTACTTTGCAACCCAAACAATTGTTTTGTGTTGGGATATGCAGTATATTGTGTATATCCTAAATCCTAATTCATGTCTATATGGATATTCATATAATCTATTGAACAGTATGCAACATAGTCACCATTATAAGTACCCTCACAGTTTATAAAATGCATACAATATGCAATAAAAAGATAACTGTAAAGAAGCACACAAGTGTTTGAGCTGATTCATTTCACAATAAATAAAAACAATATAATGCAGTATTGTAAAAATCATTTTCAATACTTACATTATTTTTCAGAACGTTCACATTTGTGATGATATCTTGCATGTATTTCATCACATAGTAACCACATTAAAAGCTGCTCGGCTGCCTCGGACACTACAAGATCAAAATTACATTAATTTTTTTACTGTACGTTAACAATAATTAGTTAGGTTTGTCTGATTTTTACCTTGACAGGTATCCATTGAACATTGGCCTTTGTATTAGAATTTAAACTCTATGTATTCGAATCCCCCTACAATTAAGAGACATAACTAACGTTAGCAAATAATTAGCATAAGACATAAAAATAAAATAGCATGATCAAAGATACAAATAACAAACTTAACTGATTGACAATCTGCATTAGCTCTTCATCAGGACTACCTTCCAAAGGATCAAGGTAATAGGTTGTACGTCTTACTATATCAATTGCCAATAATACCCAGTGGGCACTAAACAAAGCAAAAATTGTTCTCACACATGAATTACAAGTAAAAGTTTTTAACTTCATGATTAATCTACAAATTAAAGAATATAACTAGCAAATGAAAAAGGTTATACCCAGGGTTATACGGGAATACGATGACTTTTCCCAATTATGCCAAGCCTAACAATTTTGAAATGTATTGAGTCCTGTCTTTGAAGCTGGCCCTTGGATATAGCTTCTCAAAAAGCCCAAACTGAACTGGTTTAGTACTTCTATTGCTCTCCATCTCCTCATACAGGTGTCTAAGAGGAAACAAATATATATAACGAAGTAAGTTTGAATATAGGAAACAAAATAATAGGGCCAAGTTTACTAAAACATAAGTTATGATTTACCGTACTTGATCCATATGTTAATGATGCAGTTTGAGACCTCTTTAAACTCGATGATTTCAGCACAAATCATTTTGTCCAAGTGTGTTTCCCAAATTTCACCAAAAGTTGTTGTATCATGCCGAATCCTGATCAACCGAGGTAAAGAATTCTCGATGAACATGGTAAACATGTTCATATATTCACTCTTGTCATTCTTTCTTGATCGTGCTGCTGCCCGTGTATTCTTCACACGTACATTGAGGTCTTTTGCTGCTGGTCTGATGACTCGAGGTTCTTTTTTTACTACTTATGCTGGTCTGATGACTCTGTGTTCTTTTTTGGGTACTTCTGCTGGTCTTATGACTGGTCATTCTTTGTTGGGTACTTTATCAAGACAGGAGAACTGCCTATCTAGTACTTTAAGAGTTAGTCGAGGAGATCTTCTCGGTGTGGGCTTTGAAGTAATTTCACACTCTACTTTTTTGGGGGTTTGTTGAGGAGTTGCTTGGGAAATTATGGTGGGACTATCCTTGATTTTACTCTTCACAGATTTTGGAGTCAACTTACCCGATGGGAAATCAACCTATGCAATAATCAAAATACATACCATTAGTAGTAATACATGCATATACAAATGGAAATAAAATAATGACATGTAACAAGCCATATACCTTTCTTTTTCCAAGAGTTTCAGGGGATTGTTGATCATTGTCAATCTGAACACCAGTGGAAGTTTTGGGCTTAGGAAAGTTAGAACTTCCAACTTCAATATTGTTGTACACATTTAACCTTACATTCATGCGTTCTAATTGAGCAGACATGAATTGGAAACTCTTTTGATACATCTTTCTTTCTCTTACTAACTCAGTGGCATCGGGGACATGAAAATACGTAGATGGGGTGAGGAATTGCCCCACTCCTTGCACCATGCTTCCATTTGGCTGGTTCTGAAGAGTTTCACCTAGAATGTCATGTGACCCTTGTGATTGGAATGTTCATTGTTCAACCTGACTCTTCAGCTCATTCTACAAAAAAAAAAATATTGTAAATCTGCAATTACGAGTACAAGACATCAGCTAAACTAAACTAATATCCTTCTTGAATCTTTAACAAAGAGCAAATCCATATACAGTTCAAATTGAAACTACAGAAAATATTACAAGACAACACCTCACACAAGTTTTAACCCTTTTATATGCGAAGAAATAAGTTCTGATGAAATCTTACTGAGTTTCTGTCAATTGTAAATATTGTCATACAATTATTACAAAAAGCAGTATATATGTACGTAAATATCTACCCACACACACACATATTATAAAGAAAATTCCTAATAATTAAGTATACAAGTGACTTACTATTTTCTCAGCAATTGGTGTCACATCAGAAGCATATTTGCCATCTCGGTCTGCTCGTGCAATGAACCAAGCTTCATTGCGATCAATCTCCCGCTTAGAAACTCCACTCTTTTTTTTCTGTTACAAGGTGACATAAAACATAAATAATTGATTCTATTATACTATACACATTAGATTACTTATGTTACTGTAATTATTCCATATTACCACACTTACTTTTCTATACAACATGCCACCATATCCTGTGCTACCCAAGCGATGGTTGTAGACATTCTTTGCTCTTTTGTCTTTTGCCTTCTTACTTTTTTCCTGCACAAATAGTTTATATGAAGAACAAAAAGTCACCACTGATTATTAGTAACTACCACAATTAAATCAGGTAATATTAACAAACAACACACCTGAAATTGTTCAGACAAAACTTTGTCAACAAAAAGTTTCCAATCTTCTTTTTTAATGCTTGGATATTCAATAGGAGGCAACCTTAGTAACTTTCGATCGTCCTTGTTAGGTAGAACGAATTTAGTTGCCAGTTCACATCGAAAGTTTCTTGATGCAACCCCCATCCACTTTAATACTTGGCTTTTGCATTTCAAGCTCAATTTGAATTTTTTCTGTAAACCAATAACATGAATTAGAAACTACTTTAAACAAATCTAGAAGTTATATAAAATCTTTAAACATACTATGAAACAAGAAAACAAAACCTAAAAATGAACCCACAAAGTTTCCTTCATCTCCAGTGGCACACGCCTCCAATCATCAAGTAAATTTGAAATTGTTTCACGTACAATGACTCCAATGTAACCCCTAAGATCATTTCTTCCCTTTCCAACTGGAACACCATAAGAATTGTACTCAATTGCAGCTTCATGACTAACTTCTTGTTTTTGCAAACTTTTTTTTTGTTTTCTTTTCCTTGGTCTTCCGTCGAGCTCCGGAAGAGTGAACTCAACATCGTTAGCCATCTCCTACAATCCTGAAAATGATTAAAATAAATAAGTATATCATTTAGATTAATAAGTTAATACAAGAGCAATAGTATATAATGAAATAAATAAATCACTTACTGAAAAATGTTGTGCAAATTTTAATGTACTCGCAAGCGCACGAATCTATTGTAGTATAGATCAATGGTGACGAGTGTCGATCCCACGAGAAGGTGAATTTTAATTGTGTATAGAATTAATTTTGCAAATGGGTGATTGGATTTCTGGTGAAATTGATTTGGAATATTCTAAAACTTCGAATTAAAATGGCAAGAATAAATTCTAAAATTGGAATTGCAATGGCGAGAACAAATTGAAGAGAAATCTATTTAAATGACGTACTTGGGTATCTGGATCCGTATCAACATGCATCATGGGCTAAATATTCCTTATTAATACCAATTAAATCATGAGGGGGGAATCCACACCTCATGAACCACGCTTTAATCAATATGGTGCTAAGGGCTTATCGTGCCAAATAATAATAACCTTGTACTAGAGGGCCGGTGAAACCAAGGCGGTACTAGACAAGATTAGTATTATTTGTCGACGAGAAGTCAAAATATCCACAAAAACTAGAGGGGAAGAGAAAATAAATTTACCAAATTAAGCCCATGACACATGTTGAGACTTCACCTTCAACCCAAGTTTGAAAGAAAATTAGCTACTCATAATTGAACTAAGGGCAAAATGGAAATTTATTAAAATACAAAGAAAATACAAGATAGAGAGGGAATTACAGAAAATGGATCCCAAAAATAGATTCAGAGATATCAAATTAGGGGGGGGAGGCCCCCTTTTTATAGATACATGGAGTAAATCATGGCCATCGGATTAAAAACAGTTTGGACGCTCAGGATTGTGCCATGTCATCAGTCAACAGTCCACGGTTTGACCGTGCGGATGAACAGTAACACTGTTTGACCCGGATGAACTGTAACACGATTTGGTTGAAAATAATCCTGTGTGATGCATGCACCGTACGCGAGATTTTTCGTCCACTGATATGCTGCCACGTCACCATCAACAGTATATAAGAATTTTAGTCCAACAGGATCGTGATACCTCATCAGTCAATGCCACATCATCGGTCAATGCCACGTCATCGATCCGTCTATGTGAACAGTGTCGTGAACAGTAACGTAAACAGTACCGTACCCGTGAATAGTACCGTACATGTGAATAGTGCTATTTTTCCTTTTATACTCCTCCTAAGGTTTTCGACCGTCCTGAGTTCAAAAGTGATGTCTGTTTTGCCGTCTGATCTCTCCTTTATTGTGAAATGACTATAATGCCCCTAAAATGAATAAATTACTTAATTAAAATAAAACACATGTAATTAAATCACAAGAAGGTAAAATACATAAAAGTAAGAGTTGTTAGTAAGACTTGAAATGTAAAATGACGATTTTCTCCTTTATAAATATGCATTTTCTAACACTCAACACACCCCCCAACCAGCTTATTGCTAGTCTCTAGCAAAGAAAGCGAAAACAAAATTCAAATTCAAAATGATTTGTTTAGAAACACTCGTGTTTATTCAATCAAATTAATGATAGCAATCAAATAAAAGTATAATCATTATCTCCAGTCTAAAGAAACATCACATCTACATCAACCATCCACATGAATCAGCCCAGTAGACTCTGTTATAGCTACTTTCAAGAATAACATGTTAAACCCCAAATTCTCATTGGAAGTAGTGACACTCTCACAAAGAAATTAAACCCAATAAAAATAGTCACTCCAATGAATGGTACTTGAGAGAGAAAATAATAAAGAAGTGATATCACATGCTCTCACCAAAATGAAAGAAATATGCCCTTAGCTTAGAAATAATACGATCTTAAGTCAAATAAAATTGTTAGTCAACCCAATTTATTTATCTTTTCTTTTATGCATTACTACATCTTTTTAGCCCATATAATTAGCTTCTACTTCAAACTATAGTTCCCTAAAATCAAGAAGGACTTTTATTAGGAGTAACGTAGGCTAAGGACATGGCTAACAAAAAAGGGAAATAAGGAAAACAAAGTGTATGTTTGAGAATAAATGCAGAGAATTTTTTTTTTTTGAAGTTGCAAGGTGGATTTCACCTTTTATTGTTATTTTTTTATTTTTCTTTTGAAACAACAACTTTTGTTTTGTTGTTTTATTATTATTTTTTTGTTGTATAATTTCACTGTAAAACAAAATACTGATTTATATTTTTCTCAAACATAAATAGGTGATAGAACTTATAAGAAATTGGGTAATACTCCAAATCGGAGTGGGTCAAGATGATAAGTTGACAAAGAAATTTTTTGTTTTGTTTTTTTTTTAAGGGTCAAAAGGGTTAACAATGGATATTTAATAAAAGGGATGGCTAGAATGGCTCAAACGGATCAAAGATGGCCTTTCCATCGTCTTTTAGGGTTCTAAATAATCGTCAATATCTACTAGTTAGATGGGCCTCCAAATGTAGCAACACACATTTTTTTTCTTTTTTCTTTTTTCTTTTTATTTTACAACAATATTTTCTTTTTAAGGGTTAACTCAAAAGAAAACTAGAGATCGTGTATAAAATAATAAACTGCTAAGCTGTATAGAGAATGGGCAAAAGGGTTACTCTCCAAGAAAATGATAGGCTCAACAACTCACTTGCCACTTATTTATGACATGTTCATTCCTTCAAGCAACTCATATTCGTCTCCGACATCAACATGTAAAGTAGCAAAAATAGCGTAACATCACTGAAGACCAAAGATAATACAAATACTAAAATTTGAAATTAATCATGTCATCCAATGTTAAAACAAATCATACAAATTTCTTTTTTTTTTAAACAACATTCTACCCCCCAACCTATTCTAAACATGAAAGGAAAATATGCATGCAGAAATGTGAAAATGATGCAGAAAGTCTAATTAGAAAAGTTACACTTAAATTGATGGAAAAAGAAAATGATTTTTTTTTTAAAGAAGATGCGTTTCTAGAGGCACTGCACTCCATATTCAGCCATCTTCGACTCAAAAGTTGGAAAATGTATATTTATAGAGGAGAAAATAAAAAGAAGAAGAAAAATGAACATCAAAACTTAATAACGAAAAAAAAATTTGTTTTTATTATTATTATTATTATTTTTTGGTTTTTTTTTTCAAACAATGAAGATGCGTTTCTAGAGTAACTACACTCCATATTCAGCCATCTTCAACACAAAAAGTTAGCAACAGTTAGTTTCTACAACAAAAAATTAGTAAAAACTTAACCAAGATTCCACATTTGTCGACTATTCCCTCCCCCCAACCAAAACGAAACATTGTCCTCAATGTTTGAAAGGAAGAAGTAAAGTTTAGAAGACATCACCTGGGTAGTGCAACACAGAAGAAAATATTTACAAGCGGAGAGTTAAATCTAATTTGTACTTCTTGCTGCCGCTACTGTTACCATCATTATTTGGTCGCTCTAACACAAAGGTCCAGGGGTTTGGCTCCGGTTTATAAGCTTGTAACATATCAAGTAGCTCATTAGTAGTGTGAGCACAAATAAAAAGTTTTTTCGCATGGGAAGGAATGAAGTAGTTTTTTATTGCATGATTAAGCATTTTAGTTATTCTTTCTTGCATACCTGAGACGACTAACTCTTCTCCAGTTGATGAGTCAGACGAACTGTCCAATGGTTTTAGGACTCTTGGGATGATGCCTAACATTTGACTTCCTCTGATAAAAGCTGCTTCTGAGACCATTTTTGATAACCCTCGGTTACCTCCTCCATACACCAAGTGTAATTTTCTCCCTGCTATGCTTCGACCAAGATCTATGGCTGCCTCAACGAACTCTTTATGTTTTCCATAGGTAAATCTAGAAAGCACACAAATGTTCTTGAATTGTCTATTGGGAGTAGCTGCCATTGTGATACTTCGCAAAAATAAGTTGTGAGTGCTTGACAAAGAAAATCACATTTAAGAGTCTTGGTGATAGTGGGTCACAGTTGTGTATGGGGTAACATGTCAGTGTCAAAAAAATGTGTAAAG
Source organism: Citrus trifoliata (assembly GCA_018350135.1). Classification (NCBI taxonomy): domain Eukaryota; kingdom Viridiplantae; phylum Streptophyta; class Magnoliopsida; order Sapindales; family Rutaceae; genus Citrus; species Citrus trifoliata. Next base: position 16,168 of record VKKW01000484.1, on the reverse strand, counting down.
CACATGGCTCGCGAGTCAAAAAGAAAACAGTGAAAAGGAAAAAGGAAACAGTAAAACAACAGTGAAATAAAATAACAGTAAAGTAAAAGGATATTTACAGATAGTTGCGACTGTGGCTCACATCTTCCTCTGGTTTTACGTCCAGAAACGGCTTGAACGCCCTCTATGGGTCGAGGATAGGCTTCCCATCCAGTTTTCTTATAAACCGGCAAACAGGGTCGTTTATAGTCAGATTCCCGAGACTATATCGTGCATGCTCTTTCTGGAATAATGGCCATAACTGGAGAATCGCTCCTTGCACATATCCACTGGGATGCGTTTCAAGAGACAAAAGGATATCGTCTAATGACTCCTTATTCAAGCCATCCCTAATGAATTGAATCTTATCTTCCCTGTTATCAGACACCATTCCTAAAGAACATGGGTTTCTATCGCAACTCATTCTGGTACACTTATGACAAGCAACAGAAATTCTTCGAGCTCGTCGTTTTCTGGCATAATTTCCTTTACCACAACCAGGCATGTGTGCAATAAATTTTGGAGGTAACTCACCTGCCAATCGTACTTTCGCCTCGATTAACCAACGGATATCAGCAGGTATGTTATTCCTCATGAGTAGTTGCATGCGTTCGGACTGAGCTTTATAGATCGTAAGGATGGCATTCTGAGGAAGTAAAGGGAATCGCTTGTGAAGTTTCGCTAAGATCTCGTTTCTGTCCATACTTTCACCTCAGAATATCAGTTATTATGAGAAACTGAAGTAACCAACTTGATTGTCACGGATTATCGTTATCCGCCACTTCACCGGGGTAAGAGACTAAAGCACACAAACAGATAAACAAATTAAAACACAGAAAGAAAATTAAAATCGTCCTCTTATTGAATTTACCTCAAGCTCCAACTGGATGTCGTAAACACTTCTCTCAATGTCTCTGAGTTGGCGTTCTAAACCCTCAACATAGGCTACTAACTCTGGTGGTTGTAGAGCCAAAATGCGTTGTGTTTTACAAAATTGAATCTGCTTTTTGAGATGAGTTTTGACACGTTGAAGTGGTTTAAGAATGTTCAGGAGGAACGGTCTAAGTAAGGTACTCATGATTAAAAATGATAAGAGAAAACGTAATAGTTAAACAAACACGCTTATGCAAAAATAATTTCAATTAGCAAAAGAATAATATAAAGAAAGAAAACAAAATCAAATAATGAAAAGAAGAAAAAAAAATCAATTCAACTCTGGTGGGTCACTCAAATTTATTTCGGTGTCTTCTCCATGTGGTTGGTACTCTAGATATGGCTTTAATCTTTGACAGTTAACATTAAACGTGACACCGTTCTTTGGGTCCTTAATTTCAATTGCCCCATGTGGAAAAATAGTATGAACAATAAAGGGACCAGACCATCGAGAGCGTAACTTACCTGGAAATAGGTGCAAGCGAGAATTGAATAAAAGCACTTTCTGACCTGGAGTGAAAGATTTTCTCATAACGTGTTTGTCGTGGAAGACTTTCATTCGTTGCTTGTAAATCTTGGCATTTTCATAGGTATCATTGTGAATTTCCTCAAGTTTTGCCAGTTGTAATCTTCTTTCTGAGCTAGCTTGCTGCATGTCAAAGTTGAATTTCTTGATGGCCCAATACGCACGATGCTCGAGTTCCACAGGTAGGTGGCAAGCTTTTCCATACACTAGCCTGTAGGGTGACATCCCAATCGGGGTCTTGAAAGCCGTTCTGTATGCCCATAATGCATCATCAAGTCTTAATGACCAATCTTTTCTGTCTGGCCTCACCGTTTTTTCTAATATGTGCTTTATTTCTCGATTAGAGATCTCAACTTGGCCACTGGTTTGCGGATGATACGGAGTCGCCACTTTGTGTGTGATTGAATACTTTGTCAAAAGAGTTTTGAATGCTTTGTTACAAAAGTGGGCACCACCATCACTGATTATCGTTCTAGGGAATCCAAAGCGTGAAACAATGTTGCTTTTCAAAAATCCTATCACCACCTTGTGATCATTGGTTCGACATGCAATTGCTTCTACCTATTTCGATACGTAATCAACCGCAACCAATATGTATTGATGGCCAAAAGAAGGGGGAAAGGGTCCCATGAAGTCGATACCCCATACATAAAAAATCTCAACCACTAAAATTGGATTTAATGGCATCATGTTCCTTAGTGTAATGCTCCCCATTCGTTGACACCTATCACATGAAGAACATAAAGTATAAGCATCTCGAAATATAGTTGGCCAATAAAAACCACATTGTGAAATTTTAGTCCCTGCTTTCTTAGCACTGAAATGGCCTCCACAAGCTTATTCATGGCAGAATGAAAGGATATTCTGAATTTCACTTTCTGGAACACATCGTCTAACAATTTGGTCTGCACAATACTTGAACAAATATGAGTCATCCCAAAAGAAATTCTTTATCTCTGTAAAGAATTTAGCCTTGTCTTGCTTGGTCCAATGCTCTGGAAGTTTACCTGTAACAAGATAATTAACTATATCAGCATACGAAGGTAATACTTCCACATTCATTAATTGTTCATCTGGAAATGACTCATTCAATGGTAATGGCTCTATAATTGTGTTAAAATGTAGACGAGAGAGATGGTCCGCCACAACATTTTCTGTCCCTTTTTTATCTTTGAATTCCAAGTCAAATTCCTGCAAAAGTAACACCCAACGAATTAGTCTAGCTTTTGCATCTTTCTTTGTGAGAAGATATTTAAGAGCAGCATGATCTGTAAATATAATTATTTTACACCCAATGAGATAAGACCGAAATTTTTCCAATGCAAACACTACTGCTAGCATTTCTTTTTCAGTAGTTGAATAGTTCAACTGTGCATCATTCAATGTCATACTAGCATAGTAAATAACGTGAGGAATTCGATCAACTCTTTGTCCTAATACTGCTCCTACTGTATAATCAGATGCATCACACATGAGCTCAAATGGTAAGCTCCAGTTTGGGGGCTGAATGATGGGTGATGATGTCAACAAATGCTTTAATTTTTCAAACGCAACAAGACATGAATCATCAAAGACAAAAGGTACATCCTTAGCAAGCAGATTGCATAAGGGTCTAGAAGCTTTGCTAAAATCTTTAATGAAACGTCTATAGAAACCAGCATGCCCAAGGAAAGATCTTACTTCTCTGACTGTTTTAGGTGAAGGAAGATTAGAAATGAGATCTACCTTGGCTTTGTCAACATCAATACCTTTGCTCAAAATGATGTGACCAAGAACAATACTTTGTTTTACCATAAAATGACATTTCTCCCAATTTAAGACCAAGTTCTTCTCGATACATCTCTGCAAAACTAGTGTTAGATGATGTAAACATTGATCAAACGAGTCACCAAAGACAGAAAAGTCATCCATAAAGACTTCAAGGAAACGTTCAACCATATCAGAAAAAATACTCAACATGCATCATTGAAATGTAGCAGGTGCATTACATAATCTAAATGGCATCCTCCTATATGCAAAAGTGCCAAAAGGGCAAGTGAAAGTGGTTTTCTCTTGATCTTTTGGTGCTATGGGGATCTGATTGTATCCTGAGTAGCCATCTAAGAAGCAATAAAATTCATGGCCTACTAATCTATCAAGCATTTGATCGATAAATGGTAAAGGAAAATGGTCTTTACGTGTGATAGAATTCAACTTTCTATAATCAATGCAAACACGCCATCCTGTATTCACTCTAGTTGGTATCAATTCATTATCAGCATTGGTAACTACTGTGACTCCTGACTTTTTGGGGACAACTTGTACAAGACTGACCCATGAACTATCAGAAATTGGGTAAATGATACCTGTGTCTAATAACTTAAGGACTTCAGTTCTTACAACTTCTTTCATGTTAGGATTTAACCGACGTTGCATTTCCCTAGTAGATTTAGCATTTTCATCAAGGTGAATGTAATGCATGCAATCTGCAGGGTTTATACCTTTTATGTCTGCTATGGTCCATCCTAATGCTCCTTTATACTCTTTTAAAACATCCAACAACTTACCTTTTTGTTCGTCATTGAGGGATGAAGAGATGATTACCGGTAGAGCACTTTCTTCCCCTAAAAATGCATATTCCAATGTGTTGGGCAATGGTGATTCTGATGATGGGATGAGTTTCTTCTCTGATGGTGCTAGTTGTTCAACTCTTGACTTCCATTGATTAGTGTCCACAGATGGTGCTGAGTCAAGTAGGGTGTTGACCTCTTCAACCGATCTGTCAATATCAAAATCCAAACCAAAGTGAGTTAAATATGTTTGTAAAGGATCATCATTGAGGTTTGAAATAAAAGTGTCATCAACTAATGCTTCAATTAAATCCACATCAACAATTCCATCATCTGCACTATGAGGTTGTTTGGCAATGTTGAAGATGTTCAGTTCCATAGTCATATTGCCGAAAGACAATTGCATATTTCCAGTTCTGCATTGAATGTGAGCATCCGCAGTAGCCAAGAAAGGTTGACCGGCATGGAGCTTTGACAATTACCTGTTTGAAGATTTCGAGAATCTCACCTGTGGATTTTCCATTTTTGCCTTTAGCTAACCTCTGGGGGAATGGAGCTTTGGGAACGTATTCTCGTGGGTTAGTTTCTTATTTCTCCTCCGGTGATGAGTCATCAACATTCACAGGTACAATTTGATTTTCTTTGGTCACCGGCATCTCCACTTTGTTGTCGACTTCTTTTCCTTTTCGCAAGGTCATGACTGCTTTAACCTCTCCATGCTGCTGTGGTGAACTGGTACTTGCTTCATATACTCCTTTAGGATTAGGCACTGGTTGACTTGGAAATTTACCCTTCTCAACAGTCATTGCTAAAGTCTGAACTGAAGAAGCAAGTTGTCCCACCATCTTCTCGAGGCTTGAAACTGATTAGGTTTGTGAGTTAAAGCCTGCTCTCAACTCGTTTCGTAGTCCATCAATGGTGCAGTTCTGTTGCTCAATCGTGGAGTGAGTAACATTCTTGAAATTCTGAAATGCATCCTCCCATGGTCTGGGTTGAGAGTAGTTCTGGTTTTGATTGTATGGTCTGAATGGGGGCTGAGAGGCTTGAGGAGCTTGAGGAATTTGTTGCATTGGTGGAGCTGGAGCTGTTGGTCTATTCTGTTGGAATCCTTGAGACCATGAAAAATTGGGGTGGTCTCTCCATCCAGGGTTATATGTGTTGGAGTATGGGTTGTAATTTGATGGCTTTCTCATTACACCTATGACATTGGCTTGATCTGAGTATGAGTCATGGTCATGTGGTTCTGTTGATTTAGCAGTCGATAACGATGCTATTTGTCGAGCAAGACCTTCAACCATCTCCTTGACTTCTTTGATTTCTGAATTTGACTCGCCAATGTGAACCTCATTCACTCCCTTAATTCTTCTAGTGTTCCTGAGTGATCGACTCCGTTGTTGGGAATTATCCGCTTGTCGCTGGAAGAATTCCCAAATTTCTAATGCACTTTTTGACATTAGCTCTCCTCCACTTGTTGCCATTAGCCATTCTTGCACATTCGGTAGTAATCCCTCCAAAAAGTATTGGCATTGGTGCCATTTCTCGTACCCATGATGTGGACACTTCAAGAGTAGCCCATTGAATCTCTCCCATGTTTCAAAAAATTGTTCGTCCTCTCTCTGCGTAAACTCCGAGATTTCCCTGCGAATAGCATTGGTTTTATGTACTGGGAAATATTTATTCAAAAATTTTGTTACCATTTGTTCCCATGATGAAATGCTATTGGCAGGCAATGTATTTAACCATGAACGAGCTCTATCTTTTAAAGAAAATGAGAATAATCTGAGTTTAACATCATCGTCTGAAAAAATTTCGTATTTAAAAGTTTGACAAATAGCATGAAAATCATTCAGATGATTATATGGCTCCTCATTTTCTAGGCCATAAAATGTGGGGAGACAATTTAGTACACTAGGTTTTAACTCAAAGCTCCTAGCAGCTACATTTGGGTATCTTATGCATGATGTGCTCAAATTAGCTAAGGGACTAAAATAGTCCTTAAATGGCCTCTCCTGTGGTTGCAAATCCATTTTGTTTTTAACTTGTTTGTGTGTGCGAAGTGTTTTTTCAAGTTCAAGGTCTATAGGTTCAATATTATGTAATAATGACCTACGACCATGTATGCAAAATAAATAAAATAAAAATAAAGATGGAAACAAAACAAATAAAAATAAAGAAGAGGGAGAGATTACGATACTAACCTTATCGTGCTATTACAACCTTACTATAAGAATACACAAAAACAAATACGTGAAATAAATTAACTAAAAATTAAATTAATAAAATAAACAAAAAAATTACAAAGAGAAAAAAAAAATAAATTTAAAATTAAATTACAGAATTTTAAAGAAAAGAAAAGAAATACTAACCTTTAAATGTAGATTCACTTTTTTTTAATAAAATAAAAAAAATTACAAGAAAACAATTAAAAGAAATTATTCACAAAAATTAATTCTAAGAATTAAAATTACTTACCTCCCCGGCAACGGCGCCAAAAACTTGTTGTGCAAATTTTAATGTACTCGCAAGCGCACGAATCTATTGTAATATAGATCAATGGTGACGAGTGTCGATCCCACGAGGAGGTGGATTTTAATTGTGTATAGAATTAATTTTGCAAATGGGTGATTGGATTTCTGGTGAAATTGATTTGGAATATTCTAAAACTTCGAATTAAAATGGCAAGAATAAATTCTAAAATTGTAATTGCAATGGCGATAACAAATTGAAGAGAAATCTATTTAAATAACGTACTTGGGTATCTGGATCCGTATCAACATGCATCATGGGCTAAATATTCCTTATTAATACCAATTAAATCATGAGGGGGGAATCCACACCTCATGAACCACGCTCTAATCAATATCGTGCTAAGGGCTTATCGTGCCAAATAATAATAACCTTGTACTAGAGGGCTGGTGAAACCAAGGCGGTACTAGACAAGATTAGTATTATTTGTCGACGAGAAGTCAAAACATCCACAAAAACTAGAGGGGAAGAGAAAATAAATTTACCAAATTAAACCTATGACACATGTTGAGACTTCACCTTCAACCCAAGCTTGAAAGAAAATTAGCTTCTCATAATTGAACTAGGGGCAAAATGGAAATTTATTAAAATACGAAGAAAATACAAGATAGAGAGGGAATTACAGAAAATGGATCCCAAAAATGGATTCAGAGATATCAAATTAGGGGGGGGAGGCCCCCTTTTTATAGATTCATGGAGTAAATCATGGCCATCGGATTAAAAACAGTTTGGACGCTCAAGATTGCGCCACGTCATCAGTCAACAGTCCACGGTTTGACCACGCGGATGAACAGTAACACGGTTTGACCCGGATGAACAGTACGCGGTTTGGTTGAAAATAATCCTGTGTGATGTATGCACCGTACGCGAGATTTTTCGTCCACTGATATGCTGCCACGTCACCATCAACAGTATATAAGAATTTTAGTCCAACAGGATTGTGACACCTCATCAGTCAATGCCACATCATCGGTCAATGCCACGTCATTGATCCGTCTATGTGAACAGTGTCGTGAACAGTAACGTAGACAGTACTGTACTCCTGAATAGTACCGTACATGTGAATAGTGCCATTTTTCCTTTTATACTCCTCCTAAGTTTTCGACCGTCCTGAGTTCAAAAGTGATGTATGTTTTGCCGTCTGATCTCTCCTTTATTGTGAAATGACTATAATACCCCTAAAATACATAAATTACTTAATTAAAATAAATCACATGTAATTAAATCACAAGAAGGTAAAATACATAAAAGTAAGGGTTGTTAGTAAGACTTGAAATGTAAAATGACGGTTTTCTCCTTTATAAATATGCATTTTCTAACACTCAACAAAAAACTGTGAAAATTGGTGCTGGAAACTAACTACAATAATGTTAGCCTATGTGGCTATAAATATTGATTTTGATGATAACAAACCACATGCATTTATTAAGCAAAGATTTATAAAATATGCTTTTATGATGTTATGGAATTTAAGTATCTTTAATTAAAATAAAAGCCTTATTAAAATATTTGATTGTGTTTTTAATTTCGGAATTGGACCTATTTGAAATTATTTAAACGTTTTTGGGTCATTCTACAATTTCACAAAGTCTGGGCGAAATCATAATTTCAGAAAGTTTTGGGCTTGACAAAGCATTATTTAAAATTCTGAAATTAGGACCTATGTGCAAATGTTTACAAACTTTCTGGGCCTCACTACAGTTTTTATAAAATTTTGGGGTCAAAATGAAATTTCAGGAAAATGTCACTGTAGCGAAACTGTAGCAGGTACTGTAGCTATCCGGCTTACCGGATACAAAATCCGGAAAACCGGTTACGAGGCAGCAAGCTTCCATTGCGAATCCGGCTTACCGGATTCCAAATCCGGCAGACCGGATAGGCAGAATTTTTGAATTTTGCCTTAACGGTCGGAAAAATCCGGCTTACCGGATACCAAATCCGGCAAACCGGATTCCCCAGAAATGTGAGTAACGGCTAGTTTTCGAGTTCAAACTATAAAAACTCCAATCCAACTCATTTTGAAGCTCTCCAACACTCTCCAACAAGCAAGAACAAAAAGCACACGTGATATCTTGGGTCTTCAACTTGTAAAACACAAAAATCATTGAATCATTCATTGTTCTTCATTTTTGATTATCTACTCATTGAGTGAGCTTTATTGTAATCTTTATTTCTTCACTTCATTTGTAAGAACTTGAGTGTGTGAGACACTTGGGGGAAGAGATTGGGAGATAATCTCTTCATTGTAAAGGTTTATTGACACCTCGAAGTCAATTGTATTTGCTGAAGCCTTGGAAAGACTTGGATAGTGAAATCCTCGAGCTTGGATCGCTTGGAGGCGTGGACGTAGGCGGGGATTGCCGAACCACGTAAAAATTCGTGTGTTTGTTTTTCTTCTCCCTTACTCTTTAATTATTGTGCTTATATTGAACTTATTGCTTTCATTTTTATTAAGACATTAGATTGCTTGTTGTGTGGATTTATTTGATTAAGTTTTAAAATTCCAATTCACCTCCCCTCTTGGGTTGCACATTCATATTTCATTTGGTATCAGAGCAAGGTGCTCTTATTTAGATTTAACCGTCTAGAGCTAAAGATCAATGGCAACTCAAAATGATTCCACATTTAGGGAAGGACAGTCCACCACTAGACCCCCTTACTTTGATGGTAACGATTACCCATATTGGAAAACTAGGATGAGAATTTACTTGCAAGCCTTAGATTACGAGATTTGGGAAATTGTTAATGATGGCCCTTTCATGCCTTGACTAAAAATGAAATAGGAGAAGATATTCCAAAACCTTCACGGGATTGGAATGAATTCGATAAGAGAAAAGCTTCTCTAAATTCGAAAGCCATGAATGCTCTGTTTTGTGCATTAGATAAGAAAGAGTTTCATAGAGTGTCTAGTTGCGAAAGTACTAATGAGATTTGGCACAAACTTGAGGTTGTCTATGAAGGCACGAACCAAGTGAAAGAATCTAAAATAAGTAGGTACACTCGACAATACGAATTGTTCCAAATGGAACAAAATGAAAATGTGTACTCTATGTATACTAGATTCACGGACATAGTGAACACTCTAGGAGCCCTAGGAAAGACTTTTTCAAATAGCGAAAAAGTCAAGAAAATCATTAGGTCTCTACCTAAGGAGTGGAGACCAAAAAGGACTGCCATTGAGGAAGCCAAGGATTTAAATGTATTACCTATTGATGATTTAATTGGCTCTCTTATTTCATATGAAGAAGATTTGGCAGCAGAAAAAGGGCATGAGGAAAAGAAGAAGAACATCGCTCTCAAAGCTTCAAAACGTGAGAGTGATGGGGAAAGCGAAATGGATGATGAGGAGCTGGCTATGTTGGCTAGAAGATTCAGAAAATTTTACAAAAAGAACAATGAGCAGAGAAAATTCAGAGGCTACAAGAATAAGAAGGAGAAGAAGGAGCCCATCACTTGTTATGAATGCAAGAAGCCCGGACACATACGACCGGAGTGTCCTCTTCTCAACAAACTCAAGAAGAAGGCTATGGTGGCCACATGGGATGATAGCGAAGAGGAAACAAGTGATGATGATGAGCAACAAGAAATGACAAATTTGGCTCTCATGGCTATTGGGGAAGAATCATGTGATGAACTTGATGAGGTAAGTGTTCTTCCTACATATGATGAATTGCATGATGCCTTTAATGATTTGCATGATGAGCTAATGAAGATTGGTAAAAAGAATATAAGTCTTAAAAGAAGATGATAGAGCTTAAGAATGAAAATGATTCATTTAATGCAAAGATTACATGCTTAGAATTAGAAAATAAGACATTGCATGATAGTATTGCATTACACAAGAATTCTAGCACTTCACATGAGAACTTAGAGTCACACATGAATGACTTGAAAAATGAGAATGAAATGCTTAGAAAGAAGAGTGATGAGCTAAATGAAATTGTGTTGAGATTTACAAATGGGCAAAAGATGTTGGACAATTTGCTAAACTCACAAAAATGTGTATTTGACAAAAGTGGCCTAGGTTATAAACCGAATTTGAAACAAAAATTTTACAAGAGTTATTTTGTGAAGAATACATCTATTAACAATAAAATTGTATGCCATTATTGCAATCAAGATGGCCATATGAAAAGTAGATGTGCTGTAAAGAGAAATGCTTATTATGGTATGAAATGTGTTTGGGTTCCGAAAGGAACCATTGCTAACTCTCAAGGACCCAAAAAGGTTTGGGTACCTAAAACTTGAGATTTTTCTTTCAGGGATCAAAGAAGAAGAAGAATAAGTGGTACTTGGACAGCGGCTGTTCAAGACACATGACAGGGAATTATTCTTGGTTTTCAAGCTTTACCAAGATCGAAAATGGTGGAGATGTTTCGTTTGGGGATAATTCAAAAGGAAAAATCATTGGAATTGGAAATGTCGGTAATGTATCCTCTACCCTCATTGAGAATGTGTGTTTGGTTGAGAACTTGAAACACAATTTGCTTAGTATTAGTCAATTATGTGATAAAGGATATAGAGTTATCTTTGATGAATCAAAGTGTGTTATTGAAAATGCATGTGATGGGAAAGTCCTATTTGTAGGAAATAGACATGTAAATGTTTACACCATTAATATAGATTATGCATCAACAAATGAAAAATGTCTCTCCGCATTGCATGATGATGGTTGGTTGTGGCATAGAAGATTAGGTCATGCAAGCATGGATTTGATTTCAAAAATCGTGAAAAATGATTTAGTAAAAGGTCTTCCTAAAATCAATTTTCAAAAAGATAAAACTTGTGAAGCATGCCAATTTGGAAAACAAATCAAAACTTCTTTCAAAAGCAAGAATCATGTTTCCACTTCAAAACCACTTCAATTGCTTCATATAGATTTATTTGGACCTTCTAGATATGCTAGTTTAAGTGGCAAATATTATGCATTTGTAATTGTTGATGATTATTCTAGATACACATGGGTATTGTTCTTAGCCAATAAGGATGATGCCATTGATGCATTTCGAATTTTCTCTAAAAGGATTCAAAATGAAAAAGGTTACTCTATCACTTGTATTAGAAGTGATCATGGTGGAGAATTTGAAAATCATGCATTTGAAAATTTTTGTAATGATTTTGGCATTGAACATCAATTCTCATCACCTAGGACTCCACAACAAAATGGAGTAGTAGAGAGAAAGAATAGGTCTATTCAAGAAATGGCTAGGACCATGTTGAATGAAAATTCTTTGCCTAAGTATTTTTGGGCCGAAGCCGTCAACACCGCTTGTTATGTTTTAAATCGGGTGTTGATTAGACCTAATCTCAATAAAACTCATATGAGCTTTGGAAAGATAGAAAACCCAACATTGGTTATTTTAAAGTTTTTGGATGCAAATGTTTTGTTTTGAATACAAAAGATAATCTTGGTAAATTTGATCCAAAATCTGATGTTGGTATTTTTCTTGGTTATTCAAATTCAAGCAAAGCTTATAGAGTTTATAATAAAAGAACTTTAGTTGTGGAGGAATCTATGCATATTACATTTGATGAGTCTAATCCCTCCTCTACGGAGAAAGTTGTTGTTGATGATAATGCAGAAGAAGAACAACAAGAAGGAACATCGAATGACAACCAAGAAGACGCGTCACATGGAATTCAAGAGGAACATCATGAAGAAACAAATGTGGAGCAAAATGAAGGTACTTCTCAAACACTCCCCAAGGAGTGGAGGTATGTATCTTCTCACCCTAAAGATGTAATTTTAGGAGATCCCTCACGAGGCGTTACCACTAGATCATCTCTTAGGAACACATGTGAGCATGCTGCATTTATTTCTCAAATTGAACCAAAATCCTTTGCGGATGCGGAAAATGATGAATCTTGGATTATGGCAATGCAAGAGGAGTTGAATCAATTTGAAAGGAATAATGTGTGGGAGTTAGTTCCTAATCCGGAACATCAATCCATTATAGGTACTAAATGGGTATTTAGAAACAAAATGGATGAATCCGGTGTGGTTGTAAGGAATAAAGCTAGATTAGTGGCTCAAGGCTACAACCAAGAAGAAGGAATTGATTTTGATGAAACCTTTGCACCTGTAGCAAGATTGGAATCCATTAGGATGTTGTTAGCATATGCATGTCATAAGGATTTTATTTTGTATCAAATGGATGTCAAAAGTGCTTTCTTAAATGGATACATTATGGAGGAAGTTTATGTGAAACAACCTCCTGGTTTTGAAAGTGAAAAATTTCCAGATCATGTGTATAAGTTATCCAAGGCTTTGTATGGTTTAAAACAAGCACCTAGAGCTTGGTATGATAGGCTTAAAAATTTCTTGTTGGATAACGAGTTTTCAATGGGAAAAGCGGACACAACTCTTTTTGTTAAGCATAAGAATCAAGACATACTTATTGTTCAAATATATGTTGATGATATTATTTTTGGTTCTACTAATGAGTTGTTGTGTAAAGATTTTTCATCATGTATGAGTCAAGAGTTTGAAATGAGTATGATGGGAGAGTTGAAGTACTTCCTTGGACTTCAAATTAAACAAAACGAGGAAGGAATTTTCATAAACCAAGCCAAGTACGTGAGAGATCTACTCAAAAGATTTGGCTATGATAATGGAACGGCAAAAAGCACTCCTATGAGCACCACCATCAAGCTAGACAAAGATGAGAAAGGTAAGGAAGTTGACATCAAGACATATCGAGGTATGATCGGATCCTTACTCTATTTGACTGCTAGTAGGCCTGATATTATGTTTAGTGTTTGCTTGTGTGCTAGATTTCAATCTTGTCCTAAAGAGTCTCACATGCTTGCTGTCAAACGCATTTTTCGTTATTTAATTGGTACTATTAATCTTGGCCTTTGGTATCCTAGAGGAACTCACATTGATTTAACTTGTTATTCGGATGCCGATTTTGCTGGTTATAAGGTTGATAGAAAAAGTACTAGTGGAACATGTCACTTCCTAGGTCATTCTCTTGTCTCTTGGTTTAGTAAGAAACAAAACTCGGTTGCGCTCTCAACCACTGAGGCAGAATATATTGCCGCAGGTAGTTGTTGTGCGCAAATTTTATGGATGAAACAAACCCTTAGAGACTATGGCATTAAACTTGATCAAATTCCTATCTTATGTGACAATACTAGTGCTATAAATCTTTCCAAGAATCCCATTCAACATTCTAGGACTAAGCATATAGAAATTAGACATCATTTCCTTAGAGATCATGTTCAAAAAGGAGATGTTGTGATTAAATTTGTTTCCACTGAAAATCAACTTGCGGATATCTTTACAAAACCTCTTTGCGAAGAGCATTTTATAAAGATAAGACATGAGCTTGGAATGATGAATGTTGATTCTTAATTCATGATTGTTGTATGGCTTGATATGTTTGTTATCATATGGTTTTATGCATCATCAATAAGATAGCTTGATTTGCTTGTAATTTTATGAGTTTGTTTGCATGCATTAAATGGCTTATTGAGGAGTTTTAAATCTTAAAATGATTTAAAATTAATCAATTCTTAAAGCCGGAAATAAAATGGTGTGTCATACAAGTATAAAAGCTAGTAAAAATTTTTTTTCTTTCTTCCGGAAAAACATTCTTTCCTATCGATCTTTCTCGGAACAAATTCCGGACAACCGGATTTTCAATCCGGAAAACCGGATTAGCTTTGATTGGTCTCTGCCTCATAACCGGCTTACCGGTTCTTCAAATCCGGAAAGCCGAATTGCTTCTCTTCCTCTCGGCCTCACTTCCGGATTTCCGGATTCATGTTTCGGCAAGCCGAATTCTGCTTTGCTAGCGTCTGTCCCGTAACCGGCCTGCCGGTTATCAAATCCGGCAAGCCGGATTCGTGCCCTTCAAAATTGTACTCTCGGCCTCATTTCCGGCTCGCCAAATTAGACAACCGGAAGACCGTTTTCGATGCTTGGCATCTCTGTCCAATAACCGGCTTGCCGGTTAGCAAATCCGGCAAGCCGGATTCGTGATATTCAAAACTATTCATCATCATCCTCCTTGATTCGGTTTTCTTCCTCTCTCTCTCTCTAAAAACCGTTTTCTTCTTCTCTCTTTCTCACTCCAAATCCCTCCATTTTCTATCATTTTCACTTCAAATTGCATCAAGAAAATCATTCTCCATCTCATTAAGAACTCAAAACCATCCTTGGAATTCATTTTCAACATCTAAATCCATAGATCCCAATTTCAACCTAGGTTTTGGCCGAATTTTCTCTCTCTAGATCTCTCATTCTCAAGCCGTTTTTTCTCAAATTTGTTTCACCAAATCACTTCCAATCTTCATCATCTTCATTCCATTTGGTGTTTTTCTCTTCAAATCCATCAAAATCACCATGTCAAGTTCTAGGCCGGTTCGAAGAAAAGGCAAAGAACCGGTTCAACAAACCACACGGCCACGGGAAGCAAGGGTCATCTCAATTCAATCCACTTTTGATTCCATTCACTTTCAGAACAAGCAACACTTGATCAATCGGTTTCAACAAAGCTTTCGGACTCGTGAGGTACTCAATTCTTTCTTCGTTTTACCGGATGTTATGCATACTCTCAAGATTAGTTATAGAAATATATTTCAATCGTTGGGAGATGTTGGTTGGATTAATGCTTTGTTGATTGAGGAGAATGTGTATCCCGACTTGGTGAAAGTGTTTTACTCGAACATGGAAGTTTCCGAGAAGAATAAGACTCGAAGTAATCACCACTGTCGGAGGAGTTAAGATTGATTCGATGTTTCCTTGTTGAACTCTATCCTAGGTTCATCCGATTTTGGTCTAGAAATCTTTGAGCTTAGGAAATCTCCTAAAATTACCGGTTTACTCATGTTGATGGCCGTTCGTAATATTTGTCGGCGTAGTGATCTTTCGGTTGAAGACTGTACCATTCATTTTCGCACTCAGTGTCTTTGTCTTCAAACTCGCATTTTGCTTCGCATCATTCAGTCTATTGTACTTCCTAGATCTGGTCATCTAGATGAGGTTTCTCATATGGATGTTGCCATGATTGATTGTATTCTTCGATGTCGCCCGGTTAACTTGGGCTATACCATTGTTCGTACCATGTTGAGTATTCCTCCTTGATTACCGCTCTCTTCCTTATGGTCACTTCATTACCCGCATACTTAAATTCTTTGAAGTGCCAATTCTAGAACCTTCGTGTAGGACGCCCAAGGGTATCGGAGATGAGGTTATTATTGGGTTAGGCTTTGAGTGGAAGGATGGTACTTGGGTCAAGTGCAGCGACAACAAGTTTACTTTTCTAGCCCCAAGTGATGATCGGCCACTTAATGCCGTGATACCTGCTGATCAGCGTCCGGTTTTTCTCACTCTCATTTCGAGGACAGCGTAGACGACGGGTTTCTTCCACGGATGCTTCAGCACCTAGTGCATCTGCCTCCGCTTCATCACCTCCGCATCCTCCTACCGCTGAAGAGGTCACTCTTCAGCAGCTGATGGATGAAGTGCGGACCCTCTCTGTGCGGCAGACTGAGTTTCAGCAGCAGCAGCAGCAGCTCATTCATGGTCAGCGACTTCTTTTTGAGCACTTCGGCATTCCATATCCGTTTCCGCCACCATCACCTCCATCCTCACCACCTGAGTAGTATT
>VKKW01000482.1:0-67106 GCA_018350135.1 Citrus trifoliata | reverse complement strand
CTTCACATCTGGTCTCGTCGAGGTATCTCCTTAAACAAGATAGGCTATCAGAGAAGTAGTCTCGCAAGTGTTTGAGAAAGCTTTTAAGCCAGGATTGGTGGCAACCAAGCAGGGAATCGAGACTCTTAGACTTTCCTTGAATAGAAACAGAGAGATAAGTCTAGCATCGAAGAAGTTAAGTCAACCATACCCTAGATGTTAATTTGAGAACCCTAGTTTTATCACAAGTCAGCAACCTAAAGTGAAAGATGTTCAGATGAATTTACAAAAGCAAGAAACTAGTAATGCTCAAGGAAACTAGAATAAGAATGGAAATGGTAATTGGAATTTGAATTTTAATGGCAAAGGTGGTTTTGGTGGTAACAGCAGAGGAGATTATTAGGGGTAGAACATTGGAAGACGAAACTGGAATGGCAATTATAGAGGATTTACTGGTGGCTCAAACTTTGGTTTTAATAATGGCTATAGAAGAGGAGGATGTGCAGGCAATGGAAGGAATCTTGCTCAGAAAAATGTTGTCTGTCAAATCTGTTTCAAGCTCAATCATATAACTGCCACTACAAGAAAACATACAATACATGACAGAAAATAACTGTCATAAAAAGGGGTACATGACAAACAATTTATCTGCCATCTATGTTACTGTTATTAATTTATGATATAATATTTTCCATCATGAAGTCATGATTGTATTTTACAATCATATACTTGTCACACAATATTTTAATGTAAAAAAATAATTAAATTAAAATTTGAATTTATTTAATTTTTTTGCGGGAAATTCAATTATTATTTGAAAATTTATTATTCAATTTTGGTGGAAAATTATTTATGAAAGAATATATGATGGCTTTTTCTAGTCATAAAGTTTTGATTTTTTAAAATTATATTATAATTATAATTTATTGATGAATTCTTGTTTGCAAATTTATTAATTAATAAAACAAATATCATAAAAAATTAATATTAATTAACATTCATTCAATCCAACAAATTAATTTCAAAAGAAATACATCTAATATCCAATGTGATCACTAATAATACATAATAAAACATCCCAAATTGAAAAAATTGTCCCAAAGTATAAAATAACAGTTAAATTCCAATCAAATTCTAAGAAAAACGATAAGAATTCTGGTCACCAAGCCAAGTTACCCAACAAAACTTCCGAAGATTAATGCAAGTACTCCAACAATAAGACTTCTAACAAGACTTCTAGCAAAAATTCGAGCAATAATACCATCTTCTAACAACACTCTAAGTGTAAATTAAAACTTACAAAATGACCTGCAAGCTTCATGTGAACAAAATTGATTCAGATACCAATCATCAGTGCATTTCATGAATGCTGCAGCAGCCATATGTGATTACTTATTACACTTGAGAGTTATTTTACATAAATTAACTTTCTTCCACTAGGTAGTCAAGATCTATTAGAATTCAGTCATCTGATTTATAACATGGTTTATCCATTCAGCTAGTTTAATGGCTCAAACTATATAAAAATGCGTTAGACTAGTGATCAGGGATTAACTTATATATCTTCCCATAAAGGGAAAAGTATAAACTGAACATGTTCCATTAGACCATTGCCTACAAAAAGCGAGAGGGATAAGGACAATCAATTTGAGAATGAGACAAGTTGTTAATCCTAGTGTTTGCTGTAGGCTACTGTGGAAGAAATCATTTTATACTATTGTATAATAGTGTAATTTTTATTAATATACATTGGCCCATAAAGTAAACTCATAATCATGACATAACTTGCATGTAGACTGTACTATGCAAGCAAAGGTCAATACACTACAGAAGCATATTAAAAATAGTCTAGAGTAAATGAAACTTCATCTTGATACTACTAATAGATCTTGGGATTTTCTTAAAAAGCATCAATGCTGAGTGGAGAAAGAGATTTTTCTGAACAAGATATGAATGGAAATAAAGATGACAAACTCTAAACAAGGAAACCAATACAAAGTAGGAAGAACATAGGAAACCTACGGCATAATCATAGCACAAAATGAAATTGCGAGACCAATAGTACCATTTCCTTATGAATTAGGGAACAAAAAATCCATGCAAAACTTCTTTTGCATTAGGGCTTGCAGCCAAGCTCTATTAAAAAGCATCTAGCCATAGAAAATACAAGAAAAGCAATAAAAAATTCAAGCTTCCTAACTTGTAAAACAAGGACACACACAATTAAGGCTTTCCAGATTACTTCAAATAACGTTTTTTATATTAAGCATGTTAGAGTAATTATAAAGATTGATGAATTTTTAAAAGTATTTCATTATGTCAAAGAATTTGTAATTATTTATCAATAAGATTGGTAATTGTTTCTGCAGCTTAATGCACAAATCTGCAGAAGCATGTATTGTTTATGCAGTTTTATGCACAAAACAATATAAAGATCAGCTAATTCTGCTATTCAAGATAGTAAAAACAACTGTTATTTCTGCACTTTCGAACAAGAAAAACAACAACTATCTTTGCACTTTTGAACAACAAAAACACAAGTCGTTCTGCATTTACAGTAGTTGTTTATGCATTTTTGAATAGTAGAAACGGCAGCTGTTAATGCACTTTTGAACAACAAAAAAAGCAACATAAACGTGCTTGCTATTTTTACAGTTTTTGGCAAAAAGATTTAACTTTTTTTGTAGTTTTGTAACAACAGAAACAACAACCAGATTTATGCTATTGCTTCTGCAGCTTAGTGCACCAAAATCAATTACCTAAATCAAAACGAGATTGGCTCTACTCAATTCCAATTTTAATTCCTAAATCAATTCACTCCAAAGTGAAGACGTCAATCTAAACTCTAGCTATGTATCAACAAAACCCAATTCAAAGTCAATTAAATCAAGACATATAAACAATTAACTCATCTCATCAACTAGGTCAAACTAATAAATCATAATAAAAAGATATTGAGTTTAAATATAATGTTTCAATAACTGAGTATTTTTAAGAAAAGAAACAAGATTGAGTTCAAATCTCGGGTTAATAGATTTTTTTGTTGAAAAAAAAATCTCTTCTCTTTGATGTTCATGTCGATTGAGGACTTTGACGGGGCGCTGGAGATAGAGAGGTGATTTCAAAAAAAGGTGTGAAATTAATTTCGGGTTTCAACAGCTAAGGTATCTCAGGTTCCCCTACTCGGCAACGTTGGTTGCTCTTGTGGATCTTTGTCTTCATCTTTGTCTGCAACTCAAAGGATTGTCAGGGTAGTGAGCATTTGGTTTTCGAGGGCAAAGAGAGCAAAAGCAGATAGATGATCTAAAATTTTCAACACTTTTAAGAAATTTTTTATACAATATTGATAATTTATTAGATGTTGGAGTTATAATACATGAAACGACACAGTTTCATGTAATATTAACAATGAATTTTTTTATATATGTGATTTTTTTCTAAATTTCAAATAATGCAATAGAATTAACAATAATAAATAGATTTAGGGTTCATGTTTTTCATTTTATACTTTAGAAATCATATAGAGTAATTGTTCATATATTAAGCAATGAATTATAAGTCGACACGTGGTTAAGTAAAAAAAATAGTTCGTGATAAAAAAATCTTTCTATCGCAAAACCATCATTAATTCATGATAAAAAAAATTTATCAGAAAAGCATCATTAATCCATTATAAAAAAATAATTCTATCACAAAATCATCATTAATTTGTGATAGAAAATAATTCTATCACAAAACCATAATTAATCCATGATATATTGAAAATTCTGTCACAAGTCCGTCATATTTTTATAATATAAGCCCATTTACCCAAAATGTATCACAAGTTGTCTGCCATCCATTGCCAGTTTTCTTGTATCCTAGCCTAAGGCTACTTTCCTAATCTAAATTAAGGACTTAAAGCAGCTTATATGGCCACATATGAGGGGATTGGTGATCAATGATGGTATCCTGATAGTGGAGCCACTCATTATCTTATTAATTCAGTTTAGAACTTGACTGATGGTCAGGTTTATCTTTGCTCAAACTCTTTACTTATTGGAAATAAACAAGGTCTTTAAATAACACACACTAGTTGTATTTGCCTTCACACTTCTTTTGGCTCTTGTATAGTATTTCTTGTATAGTATTACCAAAAACCTTATTAGTATTTCTAAATTACTCTCAGATAGTAACATTGTTACTGAATTCACCTCTAATTTTTGTTTTCTCTAGGATAAGGTGAAGGGCACTCTAGTGATTCTAGGGATTGCTAAGGATGTAACACCTTAAAGGAATCCCATATTGGTAAAACAAAAGAGAGATGTTGGGCTTATAAGGGGTGATCCACCTTAATTGGTAAGAAGCGTTTTGGGGTGTATGGGTGCCCTAGAAATAAAATCGTCCAGGCCTTGTTAAGGCCCAAAGCGAACAATATCTTGCAAAGTCTAGGTTGGTCATGACATATGGTATCAAAGCGGCTCCGTATATCCTCTTGAGCGATGGTAGGACAAACATGAGCGAGAATACTGAGTCCCTAAGGAGGTGTATGTAACACCCTAAACGAATTCCACATCGGCAAAATATGGGAAAAATGCTAGGTTTATAAGGGGTGATCCACACTTTAACTGGTAAGACGCAGTTTCGGGTATATGGGCACCCTAGAAACAAAACTGTACGGGCCTTATTGAGGCCCAAAGTAGACAATATCTTGCCAGGTTTAGATTAGGTCATGACTGCATAGGTTTTGTTAAGGCCTAAACGGACAATATCTTGCCAGGTCTGGGTTATGTCATGATTGTATGAGCTTTGTTAAGCCCTAAAACAGACAATATCTTACTAGGTCTATGTTGATTCATGACAAAAGATGGTCTATGCAAGTTGTTTTCATATGAAGATTCAATTTCTTCCTTTGAAAGACAAATAAAAAAGTCACAACCTAGTTCTATGGTGTCAATTTTATCTCTAAATAAAAATTTCAGTTCTGTTCACCACTCTTTGAATTCAGAGTCTGTCTCTCCTATGAGTTTTTATACTTTAAGAAGTATTTCAATTATTCTCTAGCATAATAGACTTGGCCATCCAAGCAAGCATGTTATTCATATAATGTTGAAAAACAAACATATGGCCTCTGAATGTGATAATAAACAAATTGTTAAGTTTTGTGATGCTTGTCAGCTTGGTAAATTACATAAGTTTCATTTCTCAACTGCTGAAATCAAGTCCAAATATCTCTTAAAATTGATTCATACAAATATATAGAGCCTAGCTTATGTTATGTCTATTGATGGCTATAGATATTACATATATTTGTTGATGATTATACTAAGTACTACTGGATATTTTCCCTTGTCTTGAAGTCAGATGCTTTGATTACCCTTAAAAATTTTAAAAATCTGGTTGAAAAATAGTTCAACTTGTCTATTTCTTTATGGTGGGAAGCCTTTCACACAGCCTCTTTTCTTATAAATAGAATGCCAACTACTGTTCTCAATAATCTCTCACCTTATCAAAGATTACATCACAAAATATTAAACTATAATTTTCTTAGAATATTTGATTGTGCATGTTATCCACTACTTAGACTATATAATCAGCACAAGCTTGATTTTCATTCTAAAAAATGTCTATTCATTGGCTATAGTCCTTTATACAAGGGTTACCAATGCCTAGATAAAATAGGCAAAGTCTGTATTGTTATTCATTTGCCTTCAATGAGTCTAACTTTCCTTACTCTAAATTATTTCCTTCCTCTTCATCATCTTTTGAGTCAGTGTCAGTATGGTCACTATAAATCTGTATTCTTCATGATACTAGCTCAACAAAACATCTGCAACAACATCTCTAGCTTCACTTGTATTATCATTATGATGCCCACAATCCTCTCCTGAGCAAACTTTGACCTCTCTTTATTCTTCATCCACTGACTCACCTCAATATTCTTCTCATCCTGCATATGTTTTACCTTCACAGCCTTCTTATCTTGTTGTCTCAACTCAACCTATGATTACAAGAGCAAAATCTAACATTTATAAACAAAAAACTTATCTTACAGCAACTTAAGATCTTGAGCCCATTAATGTCAAAGCAGCTTTAGTTGATCTCAAGTGGCATCAGGCTATAAAAGAAGAGTTTCAAGCTCTAGAAAGAAATAGTTCTTGGACCTTGGTACCAACTGAATCAACCACCAAGATTGTTGGTAATAAATGGATATTTCAGGTTAAACACAACTTAGATGGGAGTGCCTCAAAATACAAGGCCAAGTTGGTTGTAAAAGGGTTCCATAAAACCGATAGAGTAGATTTCTTTGAAAGTTTTAGTCCTGTAGTCAAGCCTTCTATAGTGCAGATTGTGTTGAGTCTGGCATTCATGAATCATTGGCCAATATATCAACTAGATGTGAATAATGCTTTTCTCAATGGTGTGCTTACAGAAGAAGTGTTTATTCATAAACCAAAAGGCTTTGTCATTTATGATATCCTTCTTATGTCTACAAATTAAACAAAGCTCTCTATGGACTTAAGCAAGCATTGAGAGCTTGCTATGACAGACTAAAAGGTTTTTTGCTGCAATGGGGCTTTTAACCTTCAAGATCAAACACCTCTTTATTCTTTAAGCACATTGGTAAAAATATTATAGTCATTCTCATTTATGTGGATGATATTCTAGTTACTGGTCTAGTAATGTATAGATAGAAGGAGTTATTGATAGTCTTAGTAGAGAATTTACTCTCAAAGACTTAGGAGACATTAATTACTTTCTTTATTTAGAGGCCACTCCATCTGGTGATGGCTTTCATCTCTGTCAAACTAAGTATATTGGAGACATCTTGAAGAAAGCTTCCATGCTTGAAAGCAAAGGTTGAAATACACCAATTAATGTTTCTGTAAATCTTTAAAAGAATCAAAGAAAAATATTTGAAAATCCTTCTCTTTACAGAAGCATTGTAGGATCTCTTCAATATGTCACTCTAACCTAGCCTGATATTGCCTTCACTATCAATAAACTAAGTCAATTTTTGGCAGCTTCTACAACCCAACACTGGCAAGCATGTAAAAGGGTGCTGAGATATCTTCAAAATACAGCTCATTATGGACTTCAGTTTTGCAATTTAGGATCATTCACCTTAACAGCTTATTATGATGCTGATTGAGGTTCTGATCCAGATGATCAGAAGCCCATTGGAGGATATTGTGTTTATCTTGGCAACAATATTATGTCCTGGTCCTCAAAGAAACAAAACATTATTTATAGTTCTACAACTAAGTCAGAATATAGGGCACTATTGTTGGCCACCTTTGAACTCCTTTAAATCACCTATCTCTTGTTCTTCATTGTGGCAATAGGAGTGCAGAGGCTTTAGCCAACAATCCTAAATACCATTCACGAACTAAGCATATAGAGTTAGATTTTCACTTTATCAGGGAGCATATTGCAAGTAAGGAAATTGTTATTGAACATGTCTCCAATTTTGATCAATTAGCTGATGTGCTCACTAAACCCCTTGCCTTTGATCACTTTGCTTGTATGAGGACTAAGTTCAATGTCTATCCAACTCCTTGAGCTTACGGGGGCCTGTTAAGAATAAGTTGAGTGAACTCTATTATGTTAGCAAATTGTTAAGTGAAGTAATGAATCAAATGCCACGCCAGACAAGCTACTGGAAGACTGTTATGCAAGTTGTTAAACATTTATTATAAGTTTGTTATTTCCCACCAAAATATTGTGGTGAATAGTAGAGAGTGTGCATATGATTCTATTACATTCAAAAAGTTCCAGATACTATTATATATATAGTGTATTTTAATCTCATTTTATTGTATCAAATCATAATGAATTCAATTTCTGTTTTTCCTCTCTAAGTCAATAATTTTTCCTTCATTTTCTTAGCAAACAAACAAGCATACCGAATATAAAACTTTAATTTATAGTATGTTTCGTTGGTTTTGAAGTGTTTCTATTGATCAGAAAAGCAAATTAAGCAAAGTTGGAAGGATTGACAAGATAAAAAGTAGTAAAAGAAATGAAACAATGAAGTTGAAGCATGTTATCTAATTTTAAAAATGTTGCTTAATAACTTCTGCAAAATATCAAACGATCTGTGATGTGTGTCAGCATAAACGAAGACAAGAATGCGATGTCATATGTTGGTGCTAATATAAATGGTGAAGGTACAAAAGAAGTAAATGAGATGCGATTTTGCTGCAAGCTACTACTGATAAATGTCATGTCACTACCCGTAAATTGTAAATGTAGTTGATGCAAGTGGGTATACAAAGGAATGGATGGCGTACCTATAATGAGACAACAATTGATGGGAGGATTGTTAGAACAAGAAAACTTTTGGTCAAAACCACCACCTATATTCTAGAAATATTCATGTTGTAACCAAGAATTAATAACAAATTATGAGGAAACATACCTAAATCTATAATACTGAATTACTCTCTAGGGTTGTATGGTTGGTCTTCCAAATCAATACGTTCTTTTAGAGAATCCTTTAAGTTTCTCACTGTTCTCTCTCTGATGATGGGATGTCAGTAGAGAATAGAAAAATACATGTGACTTAGGAATTATAACCACTTATATAGATAAATTTTTCCTGTTGTCATTAGGTATTCTTAATTCTGCCAATCATAAAATTAGAATATTATTAGGTCTTTACACATTAAAGGTCCACACCCTATTAGATATATTAATATTAAAGCTCATAATATCGAAAATCTTAATAGATTACTTTTAATTGGAGTTAACCTTATATGATAGTTTACAACACATATTATTCGCATATAAGCCCAATCTTGGATTAAAGATCCAACAATATTGGATTAAAAAATCCAACAACGATGTCTCATTCTACCCGTTTCTAAAAGGAAATAAATTCAATGCTTACTTGAACTTATGATAATCATCCAATTAATACCCAAGAATTAATTGGTTCTTACATGAGACTCGCATTATATAATTTTTTACCATTAATTTGGTCTTCAGCACAAATTTAGCATTACACTTCATCTTGATCCCTTATAAAAACTAATTCTATGTAGCTTTTTTTCCCTCTTACTTTTCACATTTGATTCATAATTTTTAACTATGTATTAGTTTTTTTGTTGATTATTATTTTACGATCCCAACTCCCAATTTTTCTTTCTAATATTGTCTTTGAAAGCTAAGATATAAGGAATTCAACTTCAATCCGAAATCATAAAAGTAATGCTTGAAATATATACATAATAATGATTGAACTAAGATGGTCATCTCTAAAAGAAATCTAATTTAATACAATTCGGTTGAGTCCCTAGGGTTGAAGGCCCAATAGCCAAATAGCAAGATTTTTTTATTAATTAGTTACTTAAAATTAAGCTAAAGTCGAACTTGCCCACCACATTTGAATCAAAAGGCTTTAATGATGAATAATGATGGTGGGAGATGAGTATAGAGATAAATTGACAATTTGATTCAAAATGGGTGACATTGATAAATTGACAATTTGATTCAAAATGGGTGACATTGACTTAAAAAGTGTCAAAAGTTGTTTGAACGCATAAAATATTTTTTTTGCACTCATTTTTTTATAAAAAATTATATTACATTAGTACCCATTATTAAAATTATTATTTAAGACAAAGATAAGTCTTTTAACACCCCTCTTCTTCTTCTTTCATTTCTTCATCTTTTCCACATCCATTTTTTCTTGTAAATTTAAGTAATACGTTAATCATTCATGGCAACTGAAGCCTTATAAGAACAACAATGTAATTGAAATTGTTAATACTTACGAAAATTACCTATCCTAATAAAGTTTACTTGATCATAGAGTTCGGCCTCTCTCATTCCTCCAATGAAAAAACGCAACAAATATTCTACAAAAGTGTTGTGAAAACTTTTAATATACTCACAATGGCATGAGTTTATAAATAGAATAGTGGTAACGAGGTCAAACCCACAAGAATTGCTATAAATTAAAAAATCTAATTTAAATCTAAAATTAATATTAATCTTAACCTAATTGAGCAAGCTAAGTTTTTAAGAGAAATAAAAGTAATAAAACTAAGAAAGCAATTAAAGCAAATGAGAATTCAATAAGACAAAAATTACTAAGGTTTTAGAATCCACCATTATTCAACTAGTAATTATCTAATTATCAATTAATGTCAAATTTTAGAGTGACAACTCAAAATTAATTTATGATATAACAATTAAGCCTAAGTAATTAAATCTAATGTAGGTTCTTTTTCTGCTTAATAGTATGATAACTGAGCATCCCATGTAAACATATTGAATAATAAAGAGTCAATATTTTCCTAAATACTATGTATAAATAATTTAATAAAAGACACAGATTTAAAGATAATCATGTATAGACTTTATAGACCAATAAAGTGTTGGCTCCACTAGCAATAGAGTCCCCTTAGGTGGCTTGACTGGGTTTGCTCCCCAGTTCGAGTCGCAGGGAAGTCGCCTTTGTTGGGAGAACATTTGCCTCCCGGTTCGAGCGGGGACTTCTAGTCTGGGTTGTGGTATGGGCTTAAAGGTGCCTCCCACAGTTGGGGCCTTCCCCAAGATACCTTGTGGTTAAGACAAATATATATATATATATATATATCCAAGCATAGATTTAGTCAAATATTAATCTTAACAATCAATAAT
Source organism: Citrus trifoliata (assembly GCA_018350135.1). Classification (NCBI taxonomy): domain Eukaryota; kingdom Viridiplantae; phylum Streptophyta; class Magnoliopsida; order Sapindales; family Rutaceae; genus Citrus; species Citrus trifoliata. The sequence goes on along the minus strand of VKKW01000482.1, from coordinate 56,498 downwards.
GCATTACAAAATTAATGAAAAGATTTAATAACATCTAAATAATCATGTGAAACAAGAACCATAAACATTAAAGAACATATGTAGGGGATTAATTAAATAAAAAGATAATTATTTTATTAAATAGGGTTTCATCTTTAACCTCAATATAAAAAAATTAACTAGACATACTTGAATTGGAAGCAACAAAATAAATAAAGCCAGCCATAAGGAAGCCAAAATGCTGCTGTCTGTCATGGGGTGATGGTTTTGCACAGCAAGAACCCGTGCGGCACTTGAGCGACCTTAGCGCGAGAGTCATCAAGTAATCCTTGATTACTCCCTAAACAAGCCAAGTACACACACTTGGAGAAAATGTTAAGAGAAACAAGAGTGGAATGGCCAAGTATGATTGTATTACACACTTTGAATAATTACAAAGGTGTTTGTATAAGAGAGCTTGAGAGCTAGTGTGCTAGGTGTGTTGTGTGGGTGTGTTGGTGGTGGTAGGAATGATGGGTGCTCACCCCTATTTATAGGGGGTTGAATGCTTAATTCTAGAGAATTCTATTACAAGTGGTAAAATGCTTGGGGACCTAAGTGGTGGGTCCTAGAAAGTTTTAGTGATTGTGCAATATGTAGAGAGTTCTAGACAATGGGCCTTGGTGGGTGATTTACTAAGTGCACCTTGGATGACTTGTTATGTCAGCGGCCCATTTCTAAGTGCACCCCACTTCTAAGTGTACCCGCCTTGAGTGCTTAGCGAGCCTGCGTGCGCTGAATTACCCTCCGATTGCGGGAGATTTGAGCATCCCGTGACATCCTCCCCCACCTATGCTTGCGGCGTCCTTGTCGCGATCTTGTCTTTGCTCCTTTGGACTTATTTTGTGATTTGTCGTTGGTCTTCTCGTACTCCACGCTTGGGGAGGCGTCGCCACTTGCTTTGCGTGTGGTCATCTCCTTCTCTTGCTTGGCGTTGCGGTGTTTCCTCTTGTGCTTCCGCAACTTCTTGTCCTTGGTTGGAGCCATGCGATCGGGGGTCTTCGTGTGTTGCTCCTTCACTTGTCTCGATGGAGGCTTATTCGGAAGCTTAGGAGGCATAACGTCCTTCTCTTCGTTGTGGAAGGCTCGTACTTATTGTAGGACTTGGTTTTGACAACTTTCGGAATCCTCTCATTTGTCGTGCTGCCAGATGGAGACTGAGGGATTGGGATACTTCTTGGATCCTCACTTGCATCTCATGACGAGAGCGCCTTTTCCGCAAGCTGTACGTGCTCAACCGGTACTACGCATGCCTTACTCCCATCGAATATGCTAAGGGAGTTCGTGGTTGGGAGCGGGAAGGTATGGACCTTGTCGAAGAACTTCATGCCAAGGATCATCGTGTAGTCATCCATCGGCAATATCGAGAAGTCAAGCTTCCCGTTCCATGTCCCAAGCGTAATGTGTACGCCTCGTACGGTTCCCACAAATGACTCGGCGGGTGAGTTTACCGCCTTAATGGTGCTTCTAGACTATGTTGCCTTGAGGCCTAGACGCTTGGCATCATCTTCGGAAATGAAGTTGTTCGTTGCTCTAGTGTCGAGGAGTGCACAAATGGTTTGGCCACTGATGATCACACTTACGAACATGAGCCCTTTCCTTGTAGGTGCTGACGGTTGGCTCACGAGTGTGTTAAGGCGTTGGAGCGAACCCATGCTGTGTTGGGGTTCCTCTACAGTCGGTGTTTGTTGGCCCTTGAGCTGTGCGGCGAGGGCGCTAAGCGATTTTTTCTCCAGACAGCTGCGCACCCAATGAGGCCATTGCAAATGAAGCATGGGTTTCGAGGCTTGGGTGGCTTCTCGGACTTACCTTGCCCGCTCTTACCGCTTGGAGGCTTTTTCTTGCCCCACTCCTTGCGATTGCAGTCGTTGTCCTCATGGCCCTCTCCCCCACCTATATCATGACTAGACCTCTTGTCTTTGAGCGAGGCGGAGTAATCGGCAAGTGATTCGGCAGTGGTAATGGCATCGTCGAGAGTTTGCACGTTACGCCTATCTAGCTCCGTCTTGGCCCAATCTTTAAGGCCATCTTGAAAGTAGAAGAGAGAGTCCTTATCAGACATGTCAGAAATTGCAAGCATAAGGGTGGTGAAGTCGTTGATGTAATTGCGGACGCTACCCGTTTGCTTGAGCCGACGCAAACGCGCCTGTGCTTCATTCTCCGCATTGCTTGGGGCAAAATGCTTACGGAGTTCCTGCTGAAAGTCAGCCCATGTGCTGATAGCGCAAATGCCCTTACCCATCTCACCGTGTTTCCGTCGCCACCATAGTTGCGCGGAGCCTCGGAGGAATGTAGGCGCGGTGCTTACCTTTGACGCATCATCATGGACACCCATGGCGTCGAAATATTGTTCTAGCTCGAACAAGAAGTTATCCACCATAATGGCGTTGTGTGCATCATCATAAGTATCGGGCTTGGGCACGTCAATATGGCGCGCATCACTCGAGCTTGCGGGAACCGCAGCCGGGCTAGGCGTGAGTGTATGCTTATGCCAAACGCAGTCCAAGCGGACCTCATTGACCTCCGCACGGACTGCACGCAACTCATTTTGCACAAAGGTACGCAAGTTGAGCAGCTCGTCATGGAACGCTCGAAACTCCCATTGGAGAGCGTCGGCTTGGTCTTGCATGAGGGCTTTGGTGGCTACCGTGAATTCGCCATACTCACCCTCAAGGCCATCGACTCGCTCCTCCAACGTATCAAGGGTGTCTTGGACAGCGGCCATTGACGTTTTGAGCATGGCAACACGAGGTTCCAATGCATCCATAGAAGGGGCTTTGGACTTACCTCGGGACTTTGGCTGTCCGTGTCCTCCCTCCTCGCGGCCACGAGCTTGCTTCAGTACCTCCGCAGCGAGTGCGCCCTCTTGCAATGTGCTGGAATGGTTGGGCATTGTCTATGAGCTAGTTTGCGTATGGGTGCAAATCGTAGCTCTGATACCACTTGTCACGGGGTGATGGTTTTGTGCAGCAAGAACCTGTGTGGCACTTGAGCGACCTTAGTGCGAGAGTCGTCAAGTAAGCCTTGATTACTCCCTAAACAAGCCAAGTACACACACTTGGAGAAAATGTTAAGGGAAGCAAGAGTGGAATGGCCAAGTATGATTGTATTACACACTTTGAATAATTACAAGGGTGTTTGTACAAGAGAACTTGAGAGCTAGTGTGCTAGGTGTGTTGTGTGGGTGTGTTGGTGGTGGTAGGAATGATGGGTGCTCACCCCTATTTATAGGGGGTTGAATGTTTAATTCTAGAGAATTCTATTACAAGTGGTAAAATGCTTGGGGACCCAAGTGGTGGGTCCTAGAAAGTTCTAGTGATTGTGCAATATGTAGAGAGTTCTAGACAATGGGCCTTGGTGGGTGATTTACTAAGTGCACCCCGGATGGCTTGTTATGTTAGCGGCCCATTTCTAAGTGTACCCGCCTTGAGTGCTTAGAGAGCCCACGTGCGCGGAATTACCGTCCAATTGTGGGAGACTTGAGCAGCCTGTGACATGTCGCTCTTCTCTTCTCTTTGCCGAGTGCTGCTCTTTGTCTTGCATTAGCCTTATACAATAATACCCCACGATCGTGCAATTATTGGCCAAATCCTTAAGGAATTTAATTCTAATTCATGGCTAATTAATTGCTTTCCAATTACAATGCCATGCACGTGCAATTGGCATAACCAAATCTTTATTTTCTATATGCATGCCCACCTTTCATTATTTGAAGAAATTGACTTCCGATTTTGGTTTTCTTGATTGCCATTAATTCTTAACTGTATTTTTGTCTTTCAATTTAATTTTTATTCCTTTCCAATTTGAACTTCTTCACTTTTTATCCATAATCTCCAATTAATTCTCTATTCAGCAAAATAATTTAATTAATTAAAAATAACAAATAAAAATAACTAGCAATTATATAATTGAGGGTAAAATATGTATATATTATACACTCATAAAAAAGAAATTAAAAAAAAGATCATATTCACAAACAATCCAAAGACAAAACAAAATTCATTTATCATAAATACTGTCAAAAACGAAAAGCCCCCTAAATAAATCAAGATGATGTTGTCATTTTTGGAAATACATTATATAACCTATATGGTTGTATGTAGTAAAGTTGATTTCTTTTTAATGATTAGTGTTTAAAGAAAGGAATCATAAGGAGAAAAAAAGAGAAAAGGAAAGAAACAAATCATAAGAACATAAAAGGGCTTATAGAAAGGAATTATAATGAAAAAAAAAGTTGAGAAAGGAATCATAAGAACATAAAAGAACAGAGTAAAAGTGAAAAAGACGAAGTTTGATTTTAATGTGCACAGATGAAATTCTAAAGGAGTAGAAATGAAATAATGAGATTTTCAATTAGGGTTAATTTTGGACTTACAAAGATTTTGAAGAGCAAAATTTTAATTTTTAATTTTTATTAATAGGTGTATACAAAAAATTAGGTGACAGGAGTTATTTAATAGATTCATATAGCACCATTCCTTAAAAAATAAGAAACCCCTAAATTTGTGTCATTAAATTAAAACAAACTATATGCATCATACTCATTTAGGGATGACAATGGTACTTTACAAACCCCTAAATTTGTCTAAACTTGACTGCCAAACCATTGGTTGCAGATAATTTTGTGAGTTGCCGATGGGTTTGATATTACAAATTTAAATCAATAGCTGGGTTGTGGGTGAGTTTGGTATTAACAAAAAATATGGCGGACCTACAATTTTATTTTAGTTATTTATAAACTTTAATTATTAACATTACATTAAAAATTTTTATTGTAAAATACATAAACTAAGTTATTGACAACTACTGTTGTTGGATTCCTAACTTAGTCTTCTTAATTATAAAAATACATAATTGTTGTCGCTAGCTTGATTCACACTGTTCTCTTCATAATACGTATGCATATATGTTTTTGAAAGGCACTTGTGAAACTATATTAAAAATGTAACCATATTACTTGATATAGGCATGTCTCACATTTGACAATTTTGGCTAAAAATCCACCTAAACTTGACTACTAATCTAATCAAAAGCTCAAGCATAACTTTTAATGCAAAGTTAGTTGTATATTTGTATGCAATAATAAAAGTATATTTTTATAGAAATGTTTAGATAAACCTAATTTTAAATTTTTTGGATGTGGTATTATGATTTTGGATGTGGTGTTATGATTTGAAATAAACTGCTGGTGTTACAACTAAGGGTTACAAGCAACATCAATTGATTTGGAATAAATTTGTTGCTATTGTTGTCGCTTCAGGTTATAGGCGCTTCAGGTTATAGGCAAAAACTACTGTAGATTGTAGACGAGTTTGGTAATTATTAAAATCAACAGCGAATTACAGGTGGGTATAATAATTTTAAATTTTGTGTCGATGTTGGTTTGATAAGAACAGACCCGGACAATATCCATTTTCATCCGCAACTAATTAAACTTGCAACTCGACGTCATTTAATAGGGGATTGCTCTTTAAATGGCCCATGGGCTGGGCCTCATTAGCTGCAACTTCATCCTTAAATCAAAACCAACTGGCTTCTTGAACTCTTTGCTTGTTGAACACTTGAACTTTTTCAACTTGCCTTGTCTGCTAATTAAGCCAATGCTTTGAATTTTAAATCCCATAAGTCTCACTCTCTATATGTTTCTCTATTACTTAAGCAGATTATAATGCACTCCTTTATTGAGAATGATTTCTACGTCATCTTTGTTAAAGGGTTGTAACATTTGCAGTATTGATACATGAATTTTTATCTAATTTAACATGCAAGATCGTGGGCGTTTATAAATCTTCTATTCATAATCAATTTGGTTTATTTGCTTTCATTTTTTCAAAAAGTTTCTCATCATTTAGGATATGTTTTGAAATTTAAATGTCCCCACCCTTTTTTTCCACAGCTGTTATCACTAGTTATTTGTTGGTGGGGTGGTCAATGGACTTTGGTGGTTAGTAAATATTAACCATCAAATAAAAGTGGAAATTTATCGAACACTTTACAAATGGTTTTAAAGTGAAACAAAATCACCATCAAAGAACGAGCGAGAGATAAGAATGGTAATGCGTTCTGATAAAATCTCTCAACCGCCGCTGGTAGGCGACCGCTCCACAAAGAAGGCAGATTTTAGGGCTCAAGGGGTGGATGGTGATAATCCTTCTCCTCTGTCTTTCCGAGATATGCTAATGGACATACACCAGCAGGCGGGTATTGTGAGTTCTGGTCAGAACAATAACTGGGACTTGGAGGACGAGGATGTGACGTTCCGGGAGGAAGAAGCAATGCCGTATATAGCTTTCTCCAGTCGAGTTCATGATCGCTTAGCGGAACCATGGGCAAACTCAGTGGTGGTCAAAATTTTAGGGCAAAATTTGGGATACCGAGCGCTTTGTTCCCGTTTACACAAAATATGGAGTTCTACCTCAGGGTTTGATATCATTGATTTGGCAAATGATTATTTCTTGATCCATTTTCGTAACGCACAGGATGTGGAGTATGCCCTTACTGAGGGCCCTTAGACGGTGCTAGGGCATTATTTGTCGGTGCAGCAATGGACTCCGAAATTTGATGTGGTCAATAATAAAATCAATCGTATTGTGGCTTGGATCCTCCTTTCAGAGATGAACATCCACTTTTATCACAAAAAATATCATTCGACGGCTAGGGCAAATCATTGGTCTAGTCATTAAAATTGATTCCAATACAGTCGCGGCGCAGAGGGGCAAATTTGCACGTCTTGCGGTTGAGTTGGATCTCCAGAAGCCTTTAGTGTCACAATTTAATTTCGAAGGTAGAATCCAAAAAGTGGAATACGAAAAACTGCCAATGATTTGTTTTGGTTGTGGCAAATTTGGTCATTACAAAGATGCATGCCCTGATAGAAAAGACATTAATCCCATGGCTATGGACAATCCAGCTCCTCTAACGGGGGCTGAGAAACAGGACATTGTGGTGGTCGGAGAAGAGCCTAAGTTTGGGTCGTGGATGGTGGTGGCCCGTAAACTGCGCCCTCGTAAGGTCACCGATAAGGAGGATCCGAATAATCCTAAGAAGAATCAGCACATACCGAGAATTATGCAGTCCCGTTTTGGTGTTTTGGAAGGTGTGATTAATGAGGACATAATCTCTCAAAAGCGGAAGACAGAATCTGCTCCTCATCCGGAAACCATAGTGCCTATCCTAGAATGCACTCAAAACCTAGCCCCAAAATCCCGAAGCATGAAAAAGAAACCCGCCACTCAACAATCCAAAAAATACCCTTCCCGCAAAGCCACTGCTCTTAATTTATCCACCCACTCCATGACTAAGAATATTGATCCTAACACCCAAACTCTTAACAGCTACCCCCACCCACATAAGCAACCCTCAGCCATGCATGGCATGCAAGCCACTTCACAACTTTCCTCACCGCATGTATCGTATTCCACATCTACTGCCGCTTCCACTTCCATGCATGGCAAGTATGCCTACCAACGATCTATTCCCAACCAGCCAGGGCCGATCCCCGTTCCCACAACCCTTAACCCTCTTCACCACAGTGTAGTTTCATTTTCTAAAGCTATCTTAGCTCCGCCAGCTAATGATCATCTCCCCTCACAAAACTTTTATGACCCTTCCCTCGATGGTGAACCACCTGATAAGGTCTCTTCTCGGGACTCCAGTAGTATGGAAACAAATGTTGAGCGTGAGGACTCTCCTGTTGCAAACTTGACTAGAGAAATTTTGTCTGCTAATAACAACTTGGTTGCTGTTGAATTTGGAATGGAGGTTGAGGTCGAGGCTTTCGAGTCACCTCAGTAGCTTCCCTTGGTTCTTTTGGCCATTGTCCTTATGTTTATTACGACCATGTTGTGGAATACTCAAGGTGCAGCGTCACTATCTTTTCGACGTTGTTTTTTGACGTTGGTTCAAAATTATAAGCCTTCGCTGGTTGTGTTATTGGAGCCCCGTATCAGTGGTTGCAAGGCTGATAATTTTATTAAGAGAAGTGGTTTTGACAACTCTTATCGGGTAGAAGCAGAGGATTTTGCTGGTGGTATATGGGTCCTTTGGAAAGATTTTCTTCAGATTAAGATAGTTGCTAGCCACCCTCAGTATGTTCATCTTCAAATTTCTAATAATCAAAACTTTCTCTCTTGGTTGACAGCCATTTATGCTAGCCCTCACCCGAATATTAGAAAACATCTTTGGGGAGAGCTAGATAAATTAGCTCAAATAGTGCATGGTCCTTGGATTATGGGTGGAGACTTCAACACTATCCTGTATGATTCGGAAAAAAAAGGAGGCTCCCTTACAGGCTTGGGAGCCTGCAATCTTTTCCACTCTTGGTTCCATCGTCATTGTATGCATGATCTTCAATTCCACGGGCCCCGTTTCACCTGGTCCCGTGGAAGCCTTTTCAAACGCCTTGACCGCGTCATCTACAATAGTGAATGGACTCGCATCTTTTCTGACTCCACTGTGCTTCATCTTCCAAAATTGAGCTCTGATCATAGGCCCCTCCTAATGCGAAGGCATGGTTCGTTCCCAAGGGTTTCAAACTCTCGTCCGTTTTGGTTTCAAGCGACTTGGCTCACTCATGATGGGTTTAGGGATTTTGTGGCTGAATCCTGGAATCGTAACCTCCAGTATGTAGATGCAGCTAATCAATTTCGACTCAAAGTTATTGAATGGAATAAAAAGTGTTTTGGGAATATCTTTTGGTGGAAGAAACGTTTATTGGCCCGCTTAAGAGGGATTCAGCGGGCTTTCGAGAGCTATTATTCTTGGGGGCTTGTGGACCTGGAGAAAAAAATTAAAAGCTGACCTTGAAGAGGTGCTCACCCAAGAAGAAATCATTTGGCACCAGAAGGCTCGTCGGGACTGGCTTCTTCTCGGAGACCGTAACACTTCTTATTATCATCATAAAACCCTTTCTAGAAGGAGACGCAACAATATAGCTGCTATTTAAAATAACGCGGGGGTCTGGCTTTATGATAAGGATGAGATAAAAGCCCATGCTATTCAGTTTTATTCTACCTTGTACTCTTGTGAGTCTTCCGATTTTCGGCAGTACCCCCATCCTAATTGCTTTCCACTAATTGAGGATGACTTGCTTCAATCTTTAACCATGGGCGTAGAAAAGGAGGAGGTTCAGAAGACTATTTTTGGAATGCACCCCATGAAAGCCCCGGGTCCAAATGGCCTCCATGCTATTTTTTATCAGACGCAATGGAGCATTGTTGGTCCATCTTTTTGCCGATTGGTGAAAAATGTTTTTCAAAATAAAACTCTTCCTGAAGGGCTCAACTCTAAGTTGCTTGCTCTTATTCCCAAGACAGAAAACCCTTCCTCTTTGAAGTTGTACCGTCCTATCTCCCTTTGCAATGTCGCTTACAAGACTATCACCAAGATGATTGCAAATCGGCTTCACTCTATCTTACCTCACTTGGTTGGCCCTCACCAAACCAGTTTCGTCCCTGGCCACCATATCACAGAAAATATTGTAATTGCTCAAGAAGTTGTTCACTCTATGCGTAAGAAGACAGGCGCTACAGGGTTCATGGCTATTAAGGTTGATTTAGAGAAGGCCTATGATCGTCTCATATGGGAATTCATTAGCGATACTTTGCGAGAAGCTCGGATCCCTCCCAATCTAATCCAAGTTATCATGGCATGCATTACTTCGGCTACTATGAGGATTTTGTGGAATGGGGAAGCTACTGATGAGTTTATTCCTTCCAGAGGAATTCGTTAGGGTTGCCATCTATCTCCTTACCTCTTTGTTCTCTGCATCGAACGTCTTAGTCACGGGATTCACAATGCTGTTAATGTCGGGAAGTGGAGTCCAATCATGCTATCTCGTAATGGTACTCCTTTATCCCATCTCTTTTTTGCTGATGACCTTCTTTTGCTTGCAGAGGCTACTGTTGAGCAAGCTAAAGTTATTTCGACAGTTTTAGCAGATTTTTGTTTTTGCTCTGATGCTAAAGTGAATACAAGCAAAACCTTGCTTTATTTTTCCAAGAATATGGGTGCTAGAGATATATCTTCCATTTCGAATCTTCTTGGCTTCTCAATTACATCCGATCTCGGCAAATACCTTGGGGTCCCTCTACATCATTCTAGAGTCTCTACTAAAATGTTTCAAGAGATTATTGATAAGGTGGAAAAGCGGCTATCGGGCTGGAATGCTTCACACTTGTCCTTGGCTGGTCGCATCACTCTAGCTCAGTCAGTTATCCAGGCAATCCCAATTTATATTGTGCAAACTGTTTCTCTTCCTAGTGTTGTTCGTGGGCGTATCGATAGGGCTTGCAGGAAGTTTATTTGGAGCAGGGTTTCTTCTCAGCAGAAGCTTAGCATGGTTAGTTGGCATAATGTGTGTAAACCTAAAGCTATTGGCGGCCTTGGTTTTAAGTCCTTGACAATGATGAATCGAGCTTTACACATGAAGCTCGCTTGGGGTATAATTTCTTCTCTAACTAGTTTATGGGTCAAGATCCTCACTACCAAATACAGAATTGACCCACTCAATTTGCCTCATGAGCTTCTTACCCATTATGGCTCTCACTTGTGGAAATCTCTTGGGCATGTTTGGAGCGAGGTCCTTGCAAGCGGGCATTGGTGTTTGGGAGACGGTCTAACTGTTCGCTTTTGGTGGGATCTTTGGGTTACTGATACTATTCCCTTAATAGCCTACGCAACCGATTCTATCCCTATGGAAATTCTGGATTGTAAGGTGGCTGAGTTCGTTGATGACGATGGGAGTTAGTGCTGGTCCAGCTTTGAGCAGTATCTTCCTAACAATATTATCCTTCAAATAACGGCTCTTCATCCCCTTTTTCACGCGAAGGGCATGGATACCATTTTTTGGGCCCACTCGAAACATGGTGAGTTTACTACAAGCTCTGCTTATTTGGCCCTCTCTGGTTATAACTCAACTGCTAAAGATCGAATTTGGAGGTTGATTTGGACATGGAAAGGCCCTCAGAGCGTGCGAGTCTTCTTGTGGCAGGCTTTTCATGCAAGGTTGAAGACTAAGGCTGAACTGGCTAGACGGCATCTCCTCCCCTCGACTTGTTGCGACCGATGTGGGGCTTTGTGTGAGGATGCCATGCATGCTCTACGTGACTGTCCTTGGGTTAAGCAGTTTTGGATCAACATTATCCCCATAAGTCAACTGTCAAGGCTTTTTTAACGCTTGGCTCCACCATTGGCTACGCTGGAACTTGGTTGATGATAGTAGGATGGGAGATGTTTCAAGTTGGGCTGTTTTCTTTGGGTTTGCATTATGGAGGATTTGGTATTGGAGGAACCAGTTTCTTTTTAACCAAACAAAGATGAACTGTGCGGCTTTGTTAATGGATGTTCATTGAAGAGCCGAGGAGATGCATAAGCTTCATAATAGCCCATTGGTCACAAGGAGCATTAGAATAAATAAGTGGATTTCTTGGCATCCTCCTGAGTGGTCATGGTGTACTTTGAATACGGATGGCGCTCACAAGTCCGATGGGATTTGTACTGCAAGTGGTCTGATTCCGGATCACTTAGGGCGTTGGATATCTGGCTTTGGGATGATGATAGGCTCTTGTTCTATTACGGTGGCAGAACTTTGGGGCTTGTATAAGGGACTTCAGCTTGCTTGGGACTCAGGCATCCGTAGATTGAAAGGTGAAACAGATAGCCTATGCATTACTCAATTGGTGGCTAGAACATCGGTGATGACTAATGAGTATGCTCCCTGGTCTAGGCTATTAAGGACTATCTCAAGTTGGATTGGCATGTCTCCATTGGCCATATTTACAGAGAAGCCAATTTCGCTGCCGATTATATGGCGAACCTCGCTTTTTCTCTTCCTCTTGGTTTTATTGTGTATCCTACCCCCCCTTGGGTGTTCGATCTCTTTTGTCTCATGACTTTTACGGGGTTTCTTACCCCTGTTCTGTTTTTCTTTAGCTCTTTTTAGAACCCCAGTTATATCAAAAAAAAAAAAAAATCACCAAGTAAAGAAAGAACAAAATCACAACAGTATTAATATATATTTCTTTAAAACTTATGATTTATTATTATTATTTTAAAGCAATTGTTTCTAAAGCAAAGTGTCTAAACAACAAATGTATAATTTTGCATGAGAAGAAAGATGCGGCAGTGGTGAACCGAACAAAAGAATGTCTACTTGGGACTCGAAGCTTCTTCGTCTAGAAACAATGTGACTATACACTCCGACTGCTTCGAAATAAACGCACCGTTAGTGTATTTGATTTGTATTGGGTGTTATATAAATGAAATTAAGAAATGTATATTGATTTCGCATTTGCGCACAAATGGTGTTAGAGCACAATAAATGATGCTTCCGCGCACAACATCTTGAGGAGACCTTAGCTCCATTAACCATGTCATTTACTATCTCATAAAGTGTTTCAGGATCTCGCGTGTTGATCACTGGAAGATCTTTGATCTTCCAAAGGTGGAAGCTCCACCACTGGCTCGTGTCCTTTAGAATCTGAAACCAAACAACTCAAGCAAGAAGTGTTACTTTATCAAAATGTTGGCTTAATATAAGAACCTTGACTATGCACAAACACAAACCTTGAATTGGAAAGGAGCCTTTTCCCTTTAGAAGTGGAAATGCGGCGAATGCTAGAAGGATGAAGCACAAAAGTTAAGACAATCTGTTTGTTAGAATGTCTTAGTGACGGGAAAGCCTTAAGTTCATTGTGAAGAGATCCTTGGCATTCGGAAAGAGTAATCTTGAAGGTTCTAGTACCCACAAGGGTCAAACGGCCAGCAATTGATCAACAAAATGAAGGGTGCAGAATATGAAGTAAATGAAGACAACAGTACATAACGGTCTTATCACCGTTGTTTATATTCCTCAGTTAATCTTAGCCATAGATCAACAATTGTAACAGCTGTAAGTATAGTACAGATGAGCTGGTTACATAAAATTATTCTGTGCGTTGCTTTCATATTATTCTCTGCACAATAGCCATCAGTTATCAACATTACTTTGTTGACTAGTGGGGAGAGAGAGAGACTACACTATAGTCACATTGTTGACTAGTGGCCATAAGCCATTCCTCTTCTTTTTCTGTTGAATGACATTTTCTCCTCCTCTCATTCTTCTATGTATGGTGGCAGTACTTCTTGAATCTTATCAAAACTGATGCAGTCGACGACGAAGCTGGCGCGCTCTAAATGGAATTTTGCAGTGACATGTTCCTCAGCTATCTGTGGTTCCTGCACAACCAGTTCACACAAATGACAATTTTCTTGTCGTCCCAGAAAATAAAACAAGAAGCAAATAAGAGTAGTAAAAAAATCTTGGTATGGATCTCCAAAATGTGTACCTCGGCTTCAGCATGCACAGAATCAGTTTGGCCTGCTGAAAATCTTGTACTTATCATGGGACAGTCTATAACTTTGAAACTCCTCAGAGATGGAAATATGAAGTGATAACCCATAGGGCAGACGTTAGTGAGGCTTGGCAATCTATTCAGTTCCAAGCACCAAAGTTCACCCAAGACTATTTCATAGTTATCCTCGATCCCTGCGTCATCTTTCTGTCCAAATACTTCAACTAACCGCACATTATCACATACAGTTAGCTCTGTCAATTTTTGAAGACCTCGAGCTATGTCTACATGAAACAGCCTCTCTAACTTGTTGCATTCTCTGACATTGATATATATGAGATTTGGAAAATACACATGTTGAAGATGATTGCTGGAAGAGATTAGGTTGTGATCTTTATCAACATCCTCAACAATGATTTGCTCCAACTCTTTGCAATGCTCAATCCGGAGATGCTTCAGTTGCAACAAATTTCGAGCAAGTGCAGATGAGAAAATATGTCTCAGCCTATTGCAGTCTTTCAGGATTAGACTGGTAAGATTTTGCGGACTCAACACATGTGCTGGACATTTGCATAAAACTTCTAATTCTGGCAGATTTTCCAAAGTCAATTCCTTCAAAGTTGATCTTAGGAGAGAGATTTTACCTTCTTGTGCATTGGTAAGAGTAGCATCTAGCTGAAAAAACACTTGTACTCCAAGTAGATTGCCAATCTTTAAATGCTCCAAATTTTTCAAGCCATGTTTCAACATAGCAAAAACTGCGTCACCCAAATGGTTGCAATCTACGACACATAGAAACTCCAAATTCTGGAAAATACAAAATCCATTGGTTAAGATACAGCAAACCATACCAGTTACGAAAAACAAATAACATAACCTAAATGATTTTGATTACTAACTAAAACTATTGTTTAGAGAAAAGAAAAAGAAAAAGAAATTACCTCTTGAAAATTGTACACGTTAGCTTCAAGTTCAGCTCTAATAGCAAAATTGGGACAGGATTCCAGTGCCAAATGCTTCAGAGATGGCCAAGTTGAATAACAGTTATTTGGACAGAAGTTGATGAGCTTTGGTAGTTCTTGAAGTTCTAATATTCTCAACATAGGGAGCGCCATTACATTTCTGTCTCCTGCGGATACGTTTCCCTTCCGCTCATTATCATCAAACACGATATCCTCCAAGCTTTGACACTCCCTTATTTTGAGTGTTTGTAGCTTTACCAAGCTTTTAGCTAGTGACACTGAGAAGACATACCTTAAGTTCAGGCACCGAGTCACTTCAACGTCCATCAGATTTTGGAGGCTTATACGATTGGTGGGCCCCTTCCATATCCACTTCAATGCCCGTAAATCGTACAGATTTAACTTCGCTAGACACAAATGCAGGACGAGATCAGTTTCACTCTCATCATAGCTTTGAAACACCTGCTGTAGGTTGTTGCAATACCAGACTTCCACCTTTTTCAGCTTTTGTTGTTGGAGCAACGTTGCTGATGACAATCTGCAAATATTGTGGCATCTTCTTACATATAAAATTTCCAGGTTTTCCAGAAGCTTCCTCGGGTAATTTGTACCAGAGCATATTTCTATAAGACGATTCATTTCTGTCAGATATAACTCTGTCAAATTAGAGAATGCTGTGGGTGGCACCTGCCGCTGGGACGTATCTATGATGTACTCCAATTCTTCACAATCACGAAGTGCAAGATAATTAAGCTCATTAAAGCCATCTTGATCTATGCTTGGCACAATATTTTGACAACCTATTACATTATACAAGGCAAAATAATGCAGATTCCGATACAGTGGTTTAAAGATAATAAGTGAGCTTGCTTCAATATCTTTCACTCTCAAGGCCGCTGTTCCGGGAAGATTTCTTGGAAAATCATAATTCACTTTGATTTGATGCCTTCGCAATCTGGAGAAAGCAAAGGCTTCAGGATGATATTCAGCATTTTCATCAAAAGACTCTGTGGGAAGAAAGGGTTCCGAATTTATCTCAGTCCTCCTCTGTTCAACCTGCAATTCAATATCGCCATTAAATTCTTCTAATGGAGGAAATCTTTCCATCATGCTCAGAGAAATAAAAGTTCCACGCAAATCTAGCACTCTTAATTCACGAAGATTTCTCAATTCTTCTGAGATTTCACCAAAAGAAGAGCCCTGGAGACTAAGAATCCGGAGCCTCTTCAGCTTTCTGAGTGAAGACATGTCTCTTAATCTACAGTTAATCAACTGTAGACTACGGATATTCTCCAAGAATTCAAGAGATTCAAGTGACAGCTCCCCATTAATTATTGTAAGAACTTTCAGTGCTTTCATCTCTTTGAAACATTGGTCAGGAACTACTATGAGCTGATCATAACTTTCACTGCCCAATAGCAAGATTTCCAGCTTGGGACACACCAAACCAGTGGGAAGCTCCTTTAAGTTGTTCTTCGTCAGAGAGATTGCTGTATAATGATCTAGGCCATCCTTTTTTGGCCACTCTTTCAATCCATTGCCGGCTTTTCCCATGAACACATTACTCCCTTTGATGCTATCCATAAGGCGACATCACGGACCATGTCATGCATTTTCACAAATTGTTCACCAGCATCTAGTAACAGAGAACAATCTTTGAGGTTGTTAACCAACATATGTAATTCATTTCTTGCATCTTCAATTGTGTCGGCATCTTCAAACAAACCTAGGCCAATTCCATATCTAACCAAATCCTCCACTTCAATTTTAAAATCCTCAGGAAACAGGGAACACAACAGGAAAACCAACTTTGTATTCTCACCCTTTAAATAATCATAACTTAGTTTAAGGCAAGCGTAAACATCCACATCAACATCTTCTTCATCAATAAGCTTTGAATTTTTGAGCTTTTGGGACACTGCTTTCCATTCAGTAATGCCCTTTTCTTTTAGAGCACTTCCAACACTTACAATTGCTAAAGGCAGCCCCCTGCATTCCCTAGCAACTTCTTTTGCAGCGCCATTCATGGAGAAGTCACCATCATCGATACCAGCATGTCTTTTGAGTAAAGCCAATCCCTCCTCTTCATTCAGAGTATTCAGTGGGATCCGTGATTGACATCCCATGGCAGTGCATACATGTTGTCGGCGAGTCGTTAGAAGGATTTTACAACCCTTGAGATCAGGAGCTGAGGGAATACCTATAGTTGCCAAGTCGAGTTTTGCCCAAACATCATCTAGAATTATCAGGATCTTCTTGCTAGTGTCTATAAATCTCAAGTGCAATCGTTTTGCTCTTTCTTCTAGGCTACTTTTCTCCTGTATTGTCATCCCCAACGAGCCTGCTAGCTGATCTTGAATATTTATCAAGTTTGGATTCTGTGATACGACAGCCTTCGCAACCTCATCAAAAATCTTTCGTTCTTGGACTTCATTACCGATCACATTTGCCAGAGTTGTCTTCCCTGCTCCTCCAGTCCCATACATTCCCACCATCATCGTCTTCTCGTCTTTCAGTGCCTCAGTAATCTGATAAGAAGACAATTTAGTAGCCTCAAAAGACATAAAATCTCTCGGTGCAGAGAGTTTTATGCCCTGTAGAGGTTTAAGATGCGCCACTGTGGTGAACTTGCCACGAACTTGTAGCTTGGCCATAATGAGCTTCTTCTTTGCTGCCTTTTTACCCAACCGATATCGCCAAGCCCAGTTAGGACAGCACCCATTAAGACAAGTACTACTCTTGTTCATTTGTATTTCTTCTTTCAACCTTTCAACTTCTTCAACCACGTTGTCAACATCCATTAGCCACTTCTCTACATCTTTCTCAGTTTCTTTGGTGTTCCTTTTTTCTCTTTCTACTTCTTGCTTAATGCGATCTTCTGCCAATTTCAGATTGATCTCTTCATTCTTAAGATCATCAACAATGCTGTTTAAACAGAATAAATAGCGAACTTAGGTGCACTGTAGCCTCCACCAGATATTCACCAATCTTTGATGCAATACCAGCAACAATTTCCATGCTACCTCTGTTATATATATATATATATATATAAAAGCAGTTTAGTATGTGAAACAATTAAGCTAAACAAGAGTCTTTTTTTCCATTGAATTAATGCTGGTTTAATCATTTTACATGCATCCACAACAGTATACCATTTAATTATTTCGTTTTTATCATATCACATATGCAACTACTCAAGGATGCTAATCTGTTAGTAAATAAAATATTTAATTGTATTACAAGAGATTTCGGACTCAGACGTTGTCCAACTGTTTAACTTTAATAAAATTACAAATTACTTTTTTTAATTTTTTTCATCTTTCTATAAATTTTTAGGGACGTCTGAAAATTTTCTTTAGTATTAAAAATTTCAAAGTTTAGTAAAACTAGAAAAATGAATCCAAGTGCACTGCTTGAGACTTAAAAATTTTGTAGCTATCTCCAGGAGCTTCAAAGGATTAAAATACAAATTTAAAAAGTGAAAACTCAAATCATTCTCTTTAGCTGATAACAGAAGAGTAAAAAAAAAGTTAAAAAAAAAAGTTACTGGTTCCATACCTGGGAAGTGATGCTACAGACAGAAAACGTGCCAGAGATCTTCCAGTACTGTTCCCTTGATCTTCAAGTTTTCCTATCTACCAGAAAAGCAAAGGAAACAATGTGGAAATGAAACAATGAAGCCGAAGGATATTATATAATTTACAAAGTGTAGCTTCTGTGAGCTTGAAGATGGGAATGGGATGTCATCAGCTCGTGCTACTATAAATGATAAAAATGAATGGGATTTCATGTGCTAGTGCTACTATAAATGATGAAGGCACAAAACTAGTCAATGGGACGCGGCTTTACCATAATGTTACTAACTAGAAATGGTAATTTAGTTTGCTCACGCAAGTGGGTAGACAAGGGAGTGGATGGCCTACCTACCATGAGATAATAATTAATGAGATGTCTCATTCTACCCACTTATAAGAAGAAATGAATTCGATGCTCAGTTTAACTTGTTCTAAGCACCAAATCAATGGTTAAAAATTAATTGGATACATATTTCACAACTCTTGCCCATTAATTCAGTACTTAACACCAGCCGGGCTTAACAACGAATACTAATCCCAATGCAAAAAGCAAATATATGTACCTTTTTTTTTTTTACTTACTTTTCACATTTGATTCATAATTTATTAAATATATTAAAATGTATTAATTTTTCAAGTTGATTATTTTTTAGGGTCACAATTCCAATTTTTTTCATTATCTTTTTAAAAAGATAGGGTGCACAAAATTGAGATTCCGTATAACCTTTTTTGTTTTGGGTTCAAAAAAGTAATGCTTGAAAATATGTACACGACTCAGGTTGTTTTAAATTAACTCAATTAAGTTCTTAGACTGAAATCTCAGTTACCGATCATTACACTTGAGTAGGATTATTTTACTAATTAATTACAAAAAATTGAACTTAAGTTGAACTTGCCCACTACATTTGAATCAAAGGCCTATTGATGATGATGATGGGATGATGAAGTTATTTATTTATCTATCAATTATTATTATTATTATTATTATTATTTCAGTAAGTGAGGAGAGAGATTGACAATTTGATTCGAAATGGGTGAAATTGATTGAAAAAAAATAAAAAGCCCCTAAATTAAGGATCAGGATCATTTTCTGATTTAAGCACTCTTGATCTTTTATAGATCTTATGCCACCTGTGTTTTAGTGTTAGTAGATGATTAAGATTTAACTATTTTTTTAATTTATTAATCACTAATTATATTAATATAATTTGCTTAGATGAAGATCAGATCAAAAGAGAGTTTTGATCTCTAAATTTACATCATATCGAAAATTATTTTATTACACGTAATACAAACTAAATAAACTACATTCAAATAATACTCATTAAACTGGACACCATTTGAAAATGTGATTGCTCCAAAATGATTCATGGGCCTGTGGTAGGGCCTGATAAGTCCTACTTAATCGGAGCCCAACTGGCTGAGGCTGTGCTTGAGATCTTTGCTTGTTGGACTTATCGTCTGCCAAGTCGAATCTTTAAAATTTGGATCTTGTAATGGCAAGTCTTTCTTCGTATAATTTGTTAAATAAATTTGGATAGAGTTGGTAAATTAAGGGTTTGAGTTTGAATTTGAAAAGCTCAAGGTTAAGCTCATTAAATAAGAAGTGCAAAGGATAGGCTAGATCAAGCCCATTGAGTGCCTAGGCCGGGCTGGGGTTTTAACTTATATTTTTAAATTTTTTAAAATTGTTGTAAACTTGAAATTAGTTAATAATAATAAGTTGTTATAATTAATAATAAATTAAAAATAAAAATTTTGAAAAAATAAAAAGTAAGATAATAAAAGATTAGAGATTTAATTTTTTTAGTACTGGATTCTCTAAATCAAAAACTTTTTTAATTAATTAACACTTAAAAGAGAGTTTAGTATTATAATTTTAAGTTATTTATTTATTATTTTTATATAAATTAGAAAAATTAGGAATTTAACTTTTTTATTTTTCTATTCTTTTCAAATTTAAATTTATTATTCTAATTTATAAATTTTTTTTAAATAAAGGGTTTGGACCTGACTTTGGTTTCTTTTTTTTTATCAAACCCTTATTCAAGCTCTCATGTGAGAAGCTTAGACCAAAGTCAGTGGGAATGGCCTGGGCTAGCCTATGCTTTTTTGCCATTCCAAAAAATTAGTGTCATTGAACACTCCTAAGTTTTTAATAATTTTATATCATATATCATGTAGCAATAGTATATGGATAGAATTTAAATTTTTAATATTTTAAATTTATTAATCACTAATCAATATGTGAATTTTTTTTCAAGAGAAGTTCATATCAGGATCTTAATCCATATTCATACACATCAAAAAAACAACTTGCACCATTTAAAACCAGATTGCTCTAAATGGGCTAATGGGTCGGGCTAAGCAGTCTGTTAGTGACAAACATCAACTCCAATCTAAAACCAACCGGTTCATGTTGTATTTGATATTTAAACTCTTTGCTTATAGAATTCTCACTTTGCCTACTGAGATGAGTCCTAACATTTACAGTATCATACAAGAATCTTTCCTATTAAATTTTGGTCATGTTAGATATTGAGGTACGGCAAAAAAAAAAAAAAAAATATATATATATATATATATATAATTATGCAATAAAAAATAATGATTGTAATAAATATTTTGACAAAAATAACAAATATATTATAGGTTCTTTATCCATCAAGTGGTGAATCAAATTAATTTAACTTTCAAACTATAGTAGGTAGTGTTTATCAAATACTTTAGTTTTTGTACCTTTTAAAACATGACTTATTTGTTAAACATATGAAGTCTAAAATTTTATTAATTTCAGTTTTTTTTTAATTTCCTTATTTATCTTTTGTAACTTATAGATTTTTAGACGATTACATCTAAATAGAAAACATGAGCTTTTGTGACTTTTGAATGAAAAAAGTCTGAATGAAAAATAAGTATTATATCTCAAAATATCTTTATTAAATATACTTATTTCCTAAACCATAAAACTTAATCTCTTTTTTTCTTTATTTTGATTTACAAGGATATAAATGTTAGATAACCATGTTCAAAATATTTTTTTATTTATTAAAAAAATAAGATGCAACTTATATTCAGACTTTAAAAAAAGAAAAACAAACATTTCATTTGGACCTATTCCTACTTCATAAAAACTTAGACCCATTCAAATTTTATATGAAACAAAAATACATTGCCTGTCCATTTACCCAATCTCAATACCAAATGGGACTTTAATACACACGATCATGAGAGTTAGAAACTTTTTTTTTTCCATAATCAACTTCATGTATTTGCATTCAATTGTTTTAAAGTTTTTCATCTTTTAGGTATGTTTATAATTTAAGTGGCCCAACTTTTATTTCCATGACTATTATCATATAAAACTATGAGTTACAATAAAACTTCTCTATAGTTATAATATTGTAACCAAACTAATTTATTACTATAAAGAGGTTATAACTTATTGGAAGTGTAACTCTGAAAATTATTTTTTTGAATTAGCAGTCTTTAGTGCAAGGATATAAAGGTAAAGAATGAGCTATATTAATAATTTATTAATAGAGCATGTCAAATAAAAAATATATAAAAAAAACTAATATATGTATCTATGTACTAGTTTTAAGAATATGCAAATTTATCTTAAAATATCTAAATGTTTGCATCCTCTTTAATAATTTTCCCTGATTGTCTGATGGTACTATGTGGAGGCAAGTTCCTTTAATCTAACAAAATATATCATTTTGCAACATACAGATAATTATTAGAGCAATGCTTCACATCCTAAATTTTTTATCCTAAAAAACTATATCATATGATGTGGCATTCATTAATTAGTTGGTGAAATAACAAAGTTAGTTCACCTAGATCTTGTAAAAAAATATCAACCACTCAATAAATGACATATTATATAGGATGAAATTTCACACAAAAAACTGTAGATGTCTATCATTACTTTAATTATTACTATTTAGAGACAAGTTTCTTACATAAAGTGCTACTGTAGAGAACTTTACCGTATTCGATATAAAATATAAGTAAGGGTGCATGGGTGGTTGGGAAATATCATCTGCCAAGATTGGATAATCAATTGGAAGAACATCCATTACGAACGTATATTGCTAACAGTGTGCCATCTTGGCTGTTAGTAAAACGAGGTGTTTATCAAGTGGGTGTTTGTTTACAGTTTAGACACAACAACAATCTAAAAATCTCATTTTGGTTGCTAAGATATTGCAGGAATGGCATGGTATTCAAATGTTTGAATGTAATTAAAGCAGTGATCACGAGTATAATTCATGTGTTTCCTCAAAACCACATTGAATCTTATTAGTATATTTAGGCCAAAATTTCGTAAGGAATATTCATTATATCTCATTTCAAGTGGTATATTATAAAATCATTATAAATTTGTCGAGCTAACACTTACCTAATTGGAACTCCTATGGGAGGTCCCTACTTCCCTATAAGACAAGTACAACTACTAGGGAATGCTCACCCCCAAACACTCCTTACGACAAAAAGAGCTCTGATCCAGGAGACAACTATAGAAGTGATCATATCATTGGTAAGCCTATCCATTCGAAGTAGACCAATTATCTAACATGTTGATGACCCATGAAAGACCTGTACTAGGGAAGCGATAAGCTAATCATTAGATTCATCATTAGGGACTTGATAGGAAAAATATGCAATAAAATTTTGTATGTCAAGAAAGGGTTGAACAAATTATCCTGAATTCCTTGTGTTTGGAACTGCAGGCATGAAGAACTTGAAGAAACAACAATAAACATACCGAGAAGATTCACTACATCCAAAGATATACATATTTTCAAGAATAATTTTTCAATAAGAGATCCTTTAAGTTACTAAAGTAAGAGATAAACTAAAATACAAGTTAAACACACACTCAAATGTAGTGTGTTTATCGTGTACTGTATTGGAGTGTATGTTTTTTTTTTTTTAACTTATTCCTTACTTTAATAACTTAAGAAATCCTTCATTAGATAATGACTCTATTTATATATCCCTCAAACTCTACTTTTTTATGATGGATATTTGGAAATTGCGCACGCAAATGATAAGTAGCCAGGTAATCACATGTATAATGATTATCACGAATAGATTGATTTAATCAAAAATCATTTTCATCTACACTTAATCAAAAATAAATAAATAAATAGAAAAAGGGACTAAAATATAACCATATCACCTAGTTAAGGAGCAACCATTGCCCGATGTTGTAGATAGTGAATTTGGTTTTAGTTTCCTGCTAGTTCTATTTTTCTTGTCATTTTTCCCTGTATGGTGGCAATATTTCTTGGATCATTTCAAACCCCCAACAAATTTACTCCAAGGAAGTCCCTAAGGGCAATTATGCCCTGGCATCTTCCTCACCTACTTTTGAAGCCTGCACAAATAAATAATTGAAGCATAAATATAAATGAATACAATATTCTTTTCATGTTTGTTCCAATAATATCAAGTTAAGGATCTCTAACTAGAAATAATAGGACACTCCATAATAATAACATAAGACAACAATCGAGTTAAAATTTTTAGAAATTTACCTTTGTTTAAGCTTGAACAACAAGTCTATTTTGTTTGGTTGGAAAAAATTGTACTTTTCCTTGGACATTTTTTAACTGAGAATGTATCTAGAGAAGGAAATATGAAGTGATAGCCCACTGGGCGAAAGTTGGTGGGGCTTGGTAGTTCTTTGAGTGACAACTTCCAAAGTTCAGACAACAATTTTATTGTCATCCATGATGTCCTCGTTTTCATGTCCAAACACTTCTTCTAACTGCAAATTATCTGTTACAGTTAAACCCTCAAGTTTTTGAAATCTCGAGCTACATTAACATGAAACAGACTCGTTAATCTATTGCGTCATCTAATACATAGAAAGATAAGGTAGGGAAAATATACATGTTGGAGATGATTATCCATCAAAGAAATATGATCCCTTTCATCATCACCTTCAACAATGATTTTCTCTAATACACTACCATCAATTACATTCAGAATTTTAGACATTCCAATTGCAATAGATTTCCAATGATTGCAGTTGAGAAAATGTGTCTCAGTCTATGGCAGCCTCTAAGGGTTAGACATGTAAGATTTTGTAGGCATAAAAATTGTGTTGGACCATTACATAAAAATTCTAGTTCTGGTAGGTATTCTAATGACATAACCTGCCCCGACCTATATGTTGGATCCGAGGCGAATCATGTGGTCTAGTAATTAAAATTTGTGGCAAAAAATTAATTCATGAACACACACACACACACACACACACACACATACATAAAAAAAAGCAACATAAACGTGCTCAAAATGCAAGACATGCAGCAATGCATCTTGTGGCCCAACCTTAATTGCCTAGAACTGATATGCATGAAATTCTACAGAATCCTGGGAGAAAAAGGGATAAATAGGAAAATAATGAGCTTGCGGCTTAGTGAGTATATATAATTTATATATAGAAAAATAAAGTAGTGTACTAGGGAATATACATAAATATGTGACATATCTCCACACTGAATATAATGCATCAACAAACATAAAAATCATACATACATGACAAAACTGCACCAAATAGTACACAGGAGAAATAACTCTCAATACTCATCAGCATCATCATCACATGAGTAGAGCGGGGGAAAATCTCTCAATCTGCGGCAGAATTTAACTACATCACACGAGTAAAGTAACCTAACTCTCAATTTGCATGCGCAGATCCTATGGGAGGGGGTACAAATATGGTGATTGGTAATCACTTCTTATGACTTAATCAAACATACAATATGCGTACATGTAATCATAGCATGGTATTAAATCATAATATCAAATATAAATGTTTCACGTAATACACAATAGTAATAATATTATTCACTCATAGATCTTGTTTCACTTCGGGGTTTGTTGGGACTCTTATAGGTTCTTCGATTCTTGAGTTCCTCCTATAATACAGGATTCAAAAATTAACTATTAAAACTTATATAAAAACTTATACGGATCATGTAAACTATAACATAATTGTTCAAACTTCATAAATTTATTACCCACTGGTTTATTAGATATTAATCTAACTATCCAATTCTATTATCTATAACTTTTCCTTTCAATTTCTCTTTTTAACTTATTTCTCCCTCTCGATTTCTTAATTCTTTTTCCCTTTTCCCCTTCTTTTTCTCTTTTTCCTTTTTTTGTCTCTTTTCCCCACTCTCGGTTTCTTCCTCTTCTTCTTTTCTTTTCTTTCTCTTTTCTCTTTTCCACTTTCTTATTTCTCTCCTATTTCCTTTATTTTCTCTCGATGCTCAAATTGATAAAACAAGGCAGCTGTCAAAATTTGTATATAAACATTAACATTGTCTTAAGCAAGCAAGCGGAACGTGCATGTGCCAAGCAAGAGGTGAAGGTGGCATGTAGAGAAGTGGTGAAGCAGACATGTAACACTCCATTATATTATTTACTTAAAAAAATGTTTAAAAAAACAGTTACTTTTAATATAAATACGAATTCTATAAGTTTAGCACAATCCGACAAAACTTTCTTACAGAAAAGTAAGAGTCATATAGAGATTTCTTAGTTTATTTAAAAACTTAATTATTACATAAAGTCAAGATACTTATTTTTATTAACACAAAGCTGAGTCCATCATAAAATTCTAAGGTTGGTTATGCCCATATGCACTTTGTCTTGGTTAGGACTTTGGCGCCACCTTACCCTACCCATCGTTACCTACAATGTAAGGACTTTGTGAGCTAATGCCTAATAAGATAACACTTTGATGCATGTATAAATTATGATGCATATGAATGACCATATTAAAATCTTAAAATAAACTTAGAAAATACAGAACAACTTTGATTGGGCCCTAGGCATGTTGCACTACAAGACTGACACTTTTACTCTTTAAACAATATGCCCTAGGGTCTCATTAGTTGATCTTTTGGGCATTACGTATCGCCGTCCCCAAAAGATTTCTTTCAACTTAACTTTGAGGGCTTGGCCTCTTTAGAACTTTCTGAAATGTCTTCTCCATAATGTAGTCCATGATATGCATGCATCCAATGCAACTTATAGCATTTGAAATTCATCGATGCATAACAAAATCAACACACACCATTATTTAAAAACAAGAGTCTTTAGTATAGGCGGCATAGCCGACCATAGCATAATTAAGTATAAGTATCACATTTGAGGCGGCAGAGCCGACCATAGCATCACATATTAGGCGGCAGGGCCGACCATATAAAGATTTAGAATATAACTAATCACACTGTAATAGCCATATAATATAAAAAGATTGTTAAAATTGAACTTAAGTATAAAAATAATTTTGTCCTTACATTGCAGTTGAAGTGTTACTTACCTCTTGATCTTGACTTCTCTAGACCTTTCTAAGTTAATGATTCCTCTAATCTTGTTATTATGACTTACAATAAAAAGGAGTGAAATTTCTAGGTTGCATTGAAAATGAGAGGTGGTGGGGGCTATTTGTAGGATTTCTTAAGGCTAATGGATGGCTAGAATTTTGCCACCATAACTCTTGATCAACGGTTGAGATTAACCTTCATAAATAACTTACTAAATTCTAAAATTCTTTAACTTTCTCTACACTTCTTCTTACATCATCGCTTATGTCATTTCTTATGTCATCATTTCTTAAAATTAAATATTATAAACTCAAGGGGCTTGTTAGTTTAAAAAAATATAAATTCTACTATATTTAAGAAAATTGTACCTCATAAGACAGGTCATATTGTATGCAACATATAGTTGGCCATTTAATTACTAAGCACGTGTGGCTTTTTTTTTTCAAGCGGTACATGGCATCTAACCATATTTCCTTCAAACTTGGGAGTGATAATTTACGTTCTTGTCCATCTCCAATAGTAGATTTTAGCTTAAATATCACGTTACTCCAAACTCTACCATATTTAATTTTTCCACATTTCTTAAGCCAATTCTTAACAGAGAGGGAATTTCATTATACAAATGGTCACAACTTCCTACATATAAAAACTATAATTCCTGCAAAATTAAAAGTAATAAATAATAAATAAACAAAAATCTATACTAAGGGTTTATGATTTATCAATTTAATAAAACCAGTCATTATTGGTTGTAGAAATTGTAAAATTGGACGAAGAATTGATGTTTGGTAGCTAAGAAAATTTCTTATTTCATTTGATGAACTGATATTTTATACATATAGAACAATCCAAAATATGTAGTTATTTATACATGCATTACATGTGCTAACTAATTGATAACTAACTAATTATTAACAAAAACTAACTTTCACTCATCTTACACTCAACACATATACAGAGTATGTATAATAGAGTTAGTTAGGCTATTAGCTGCTGTTAATTTGGATCCTCTGATGTGGCACTAACGACAGCTTGCAACTTGACAACAGACTAATTCTTTTTCTTCAGTTCTGCATAATGAGCTATCTTCACAACCCCCCTCAAACTCAAAGGACATGGAAAATCATTGAGTTTGGCTCTTAAGTAGTTAAATTGAGGAAATGATAAAGGCTTAGTTAAGATATCTGCAATTTGCTCTTCATTTGGCACATAACAGATGTTGAGGTCACCAGCTAACACTTTGTCTCGGATAAAATGAACATCAATCTCTACGTGTTTGGTTCTTGAATGAAATACAAGATTCTTTGCAAGTTTTGTTGCACTCATGTTATCACACCATATTGTTGGTCTTTCTACACAACACACTCTCATTTCCAGGAACAAGGATTTTAGCCATGTTATTTCTGAAGCTCCTGTTGCAAGTGCTCTATATTCACTCTGAGTTGAAGACTTGGTGACTACTGTCTGTTTCTTATATGACCAAGAGATTAGATTATTTCCAAGATACACACAGTAAGCTCCAATTGATTTTCTATTATCCAGATCACTTCCCCAATCTGCATTAGTAAATGAAGTAATTTTCAAATCACCATCCTTAACAAATTTTAAGTCATAATATTGTATCTCCTTTAGATATTTAAGAACCCTCTTGTAGGCCATAAGATGTTGAAGTTAACTCGGCTTATGAACAAAGTAAGCAATTTCTAGTCTTGTCAAAATCAAGTGTTGGAGACCACTTACTATACTTCTACAGTGAGTGGCATCTTCAATGTAATAACCCATCTCTCCTTTAACTGTCTTCTGTAATTTTGAGTCCTTGCCACTGCCCATTGGTGTGATTACTCCTTTACAATCAAGCATATTCACTTTAGTAAGCAAATCCCTGATATACTTCTTTTGAGACAAGTAAATGCAGTCCTCATTATAGAGTACTTCAATACCAAGGAAATAAGACAATTTTCCTAAGTTTTTCAATGCAAATACAGAGTTGAATTATTGAATAAAGTTGTCTAACTCTGCACTATTAGGTCCTGTAACAAGTATATCATCAACATATATCAATATTATAATGAGCGACATTTTAGTTCTTCTCAAGAATAATGAAGAATCATTTTTGGATTTTTGAATCCCCATTACAGAAGACATCCTCTTATTTTTTCGAACCAAGCTCTAGGAGCTTGCTTGAGATCATATAATGCTTTGTGTAAGTTGGAAACGTGGTTACGTTTGCTCTTATCAACAAAGCCTTCAAGTTGCTGCATAAACACTTCTTCTAACAATTCACTATTTGAAAATGCATTGTTATCATCCACCTGTCTAATTGTCCATTGATTCATCATTGCAAGACTGAGAACTACTCTGACTGTTGTTGGCTTCACTACTGGACTAAAAGTCTCAAAATAATTCACTCCCTCAATTTGTTGAAAGCTTTAGCCACCAAATGAGCCTTATACTTAGCTAAACTGCTATTAATATTGTACTTTATCCTTTACACCCACTTATTCCCAACAATTTTGATATTGACAGATCAATCGATGAGGTCAACACCCTACTTAACTCAGCACCATCCATGGACACTAATAAATGGAAGTCAAGAGTTGAACAACTAGCACCATCAGAGAAAAGACTCATCCCATCATCAGAATCACCACTGAAACTCGAGCTCAAACCATTACCCAACACTTTGGAATATGTATTTTTGGGAGAATAAAGTACTCTACCGGTAATCATCTCATCATCCCTCAATGACGAACAAAAAAGATAAGTTGTTGGATGTTTTAAAGGAGCACAAAGGAGCATTAAGATGGATCATAGCAGACATAAAAGGTATAAATCCAGTAGACTGCATGCATTATATTCACCTTGATGAAAATGCTAAACCTACTAGGGAAATGCAACGTCGGTTAAATCCTAACATGAAAGAAGTTGTTAGAACTGAAGTCCTTAAACTATTAGACGCATGTATCATTTACCCAATTTCTGATAGTTCATGGGTCAGTCCTGTATAAGTTGTCCCTAAAAGTCAAGAGTCACAATAGTTATCAATGCCGATAATGAATTGATACACACTAGAGTGACTATAGGATGGCGTGTATGCATTGATTATAGAAAGTATCGATCAAATGCTTGATAGATTAGCAGGCCATGAATTTTATTGCTTTCTAGATGGCTACTCAGGATACAATCAGATTCTTATAACACCAAAAGATCAGGAGAAAACTACTTTCACTTGCCCTTTTGGCACATTTGCATATAAGAGGATGCCATTTGAATTATGTAATGCACCTGCCACATTTCAACGATGCATGTTAAGCATTTTTTCTGATATGGTTGAACGATTCCTTGAAGTCTTTAGGATGCCATCATCTAACATTAGTTCTGCAGAGATGTATCGAGAAGAATTTAGTCTTAAATTGGGAGAAGTGTCATTTTATGGTAAAACAATGTATTGTTCTTGGTCACATCATTTCGAGTAAAGGTATTGAGGTTGACAAAGTAAAGGTGGATCTCATTTTTAATCTTCCTCCACCCAAAACAATTAGAGAAGTAAGATCTTTTTTTGGGCATGCTGGTTTTTATGGACGTTTCATTAAAGATTTTAGTAAAGCTTCTAGACCCTTATGCAATTTACTTGCTAAGGATGTACCTTTTGTCTTTGATGATTCATGTCTTGTGGCATTTGAAAAATTAAAGCAGTTGTTGACATCATCACCCATCATTCAGCCCCTAAACTGGAGCTTACCATTTGAACTCGTGTGATGCATCTGATTATGCAGTAGGAGCAGTTTTAGGACAAAGAGTTGATCGAATTCCCCATATTATTTACTATACTAGTATGACATTGAATGATGCATAGTTGAACTATTCAACTACTGAAAAAGAAATGTTAGTAGTAGTGTTTGCATTGGAAAAATTTCGATCTTATCTCATTGGTTGTAAAATAATTGTGCTCACCGATCATGCTGTTCTTAAATATCTTCTCACAAAGAAAGGTGCAAAAACTATACTAATTTGTTGGTGTTACTTTTGCAAGAATTTGACTTGCAATTCAAAGATAAGAAAGGCACAGAAAATATTGTGGCAGACCATCTCTCTCGTCTTCATTTTGACACAATTATAGAGTCATTAACATTGAATAAGTCATTTCCATATGAACAATTAATGAGTGTGCAAGTATTATCTTGGTATGCTGATATAGTTAATTATCTTGTTACAAGTCAACTTCCAGAGCATTGGACCAAGCAAGACTAAGCTAATTTTTTTTTGCAGAAATAAAGAATTTCTTTTGGGATGACCCGTATTTGTTCAAGTATTATGCGGATCAAATTGTTAGACGATGTGTCCTATAAAGAGAAATTCATAATATTCTTTCATTCTGCCATGAACAAGCTTGTGGAGGCCATTTCAGCGTTAAGAAAATAACGACTAAAGTTTTACACTGTGGTTTCTATTGGCCAACTATATTTCAAGATGCTTACACTTTCTATTCTTCATGTGATATGTGTCAATGAATGGGGAGCATTACACAAAGGAACATAATGCCACTAAATCCAATTTTTTTTGTTGAGATTTTTGACGTATGGGGTATCGACGTCATGGGTCCCTTTCCCCTTTCTTTTGGCCATCAATACATATTAGTTGCTGTTGACTATGTATCGAAATGGGTAGAAGCAATTTCATGCAGAACTAATGTTCATAAAGTGGTGATAGGATTTTTGAAAAGCAATATTGTTTCACGCTTTGTATTCCCTGGAGTAATAATTAGTGACGGTGGTGCCCACTTTTGTAATAAAGCATTCAAAGCTCTTTTGACAAAGTATTCAATCACTCACAAAGTGGCGACCCCATATCATCCGCAAACCAGTGGCCAAATTGAGATCTCCAATCGAGAAATAAAGCACATATTAGAAAAGACGGTGAGGCCAGACATGAAAGATTGGTCATTAAGACTTGATGATGCATTATGGGCATATAGAACGGCTTTCAAGACCCCGATTGGAATGTCACCCTACAGACTAGTGTATGGAAAAGCTTGCCACCTACCTATGGAACTCAAGCATCGTGCATATTGGGCTATCAAGAAATTCAACTTTGACATGCAGCAAGCTAACTCAGAAAGAAGATTATAACTGGCAGAACTTGAAGAAATTCGTAATGATGCATACGAAAATGCCAAAATTTACAAGCAGCGAATGAAAGTCTTTCATAACAAGCAAATTATGAGAAAATCTTTCACTCCAGGTCAGAAAGTGCTTTTATTCAATTATCGCTTGCAACTATTCCCAAGTAAGTTATGCTCTCGATTGTCTGGCCCCTTTATTATCCATACTATTTTTTCACATGGGACAATTGAAATTAAGGACCCAAAGAACGATGTCACGTTTAAAGTTAATGGTCAAAGATTAAAGCCATATCTAGAGTACCAACCATATGGAGAGGACATCGAAATAAATTTGAGTGACCCACCAGATTTGAATTGAGTTTTTTTTTCTTTTTATTATTCTTTTGCTAATTGAAATTATTTTTACATAAGTGTGTTTGTTTAACCATTAAGTTTTCTCTTATCATTGTTAATCATGAGTACCATACTTAAACAATTCCTCTTGAACATTCTTAGACCACTTCAACATGTAAAATCTCATCTCAAAAGGCAGATTGGATTTTGTAAAACACATCGTATTTGGGCTCTGCAACCACCAGAGTTAGTATCTTATGTTGAGAATTTAGAAAGCTAACTCAGAGAAATTAAGAAAAGTGTTTACAACATCAAGTTGGAGCTTAAGGTAAATTTAATAAGAGGACGATTTGAATTTTTTTTGTGTGTTTTAATTTGTTTTTCTGTTTGTGTACTTTAATTTGTTACCCGGGTGAAGTGGCGGATAACGGTATCCCATGATAATCAAGTCGGTTACCTCAGTTTCCCATAATAACTGATATTCTGAGGCGAAGGTATGGACAGAAACGAGATCTTAGCAAAGCTTCACAATCGATTCCCTTCACTTACTCAGAATGCCCTCCTTACAATCTATAAAGCTCAGTTCGAACACATGCGATTGCTCCTGAGGAATAACATACTTGCTGATATCTGCTGGTTAATCGAAGCTAAAGTACGATTGGCAGGTGAGTTACCTCCAAAATTTATTGCATACATGACTGGTTGTGGTAAAGGAAATTATACAAGAAAATGAAGAGCTTGAAGAATTTCTGTTGCTTGTCATAAATGTGCCAGAATAAGATACAATAAAAACCCATGTTCTTTAGGAATGATGTCTGATAACAGGGAAGATAAGATTCAATTCATTAGGGATGGCTTGAATAAGGAGTCATTGGATGATATCCTTTTGTCTCTTGAAACGCATCCCAGTGGATATGTGCAAGAAGCGATTCTCCAGTTATGGCCATTATTCTAGAAAGAGCATGCACGATATAGTCTCGAGAATCTGACTATAAACGACCATGTTTTCCAGTTTATAAGAAAACTGGATGGGAAGCCTATCCTCGACCCATAGAGGGCGTTCAAGCTGTTTCTGGACGTAAAACTAGAGGAAGATGTGAGCCACAGTCGCAACTACCTGTAAATATCATTTTACTTCACTGTTATTTTATCATTTGCATTATTCTATTTAATAATTTTATTTTATCATTGTTTCTTTTTCTTTTTACTGTTTTTTTTTTGACTCGCGAACCATGTGCTTTACACGTTATTTGACAATGACATATTACCTCATACACAGCTGTGACCCACTATCACCAAAATTCTTAAATATGATTTTTTGTCAAGCACTCACAAATTATTTTTGAGAAGTACCCCAATGGCAGCTATCCCAATAGACAATTCAAGAACATTTGTGTGTTTTCTGGATTTCACTATGGAAAACATAAAGAGTTCGTTGAGGCAGTCATAGATCTTAGTCGAAGTATAGCAGAGAGAAAATTACACTTAGTGTATGGAGGAGGTAATTGAGGGTTATCAAAATTGGTCTCAGAAGCTGCTTTTGTCAGATGAAGCCAAGTGTTAGACATAATCCCAAAAGCCCTAAAACCTTTGGGCAGTTTGTCTGACTCACCGACTAGAGAAGAGTTAGTTGTTTCAGGTATGCAAAAAAGAATAACTGAAATGCTTAATCATGCTGATGCTTTTATTTTCCTTCCAAGAGATCTTGCAACACTAGAGGCACTTATCACACTAGCATCTTGGTCCTATCTACACATTCACCAGAAACTCATTGGTTTGTTAAATGTCAATAACTTTTATGATGGCTTCATCACATTTCTTAACCATACAATAAAAAACTACTCCATTCCTTCCAATGCGAAAAAAATTTTTGTTTGTGCTCACACTGCTAATGAGCTACTTGATTTGTTACAAGCTTATAAACCGGAGCCAGACCCCTAGACCTTTGTGTTGGAGCGTCCAAATAATGATGGTAACAGTAGCCGCAGTAAGAAGTACAAATTAGATTTAACTCTCCGCTTGTAAATATCTTCTTCTGTATTGCACCACCCAAGTGATGTCTTTTAAACTCTACTTCTTTCCTTTAAAACATTGAGAACAATGTTTCGTTCTGGTTGGGGGGAGGGAATAGTTGACAATTGTGGAATCTTAGTTAAGTTTTTACTGATTCTTTGTTGTAGAAACTAACTGTTGCTAACTTTTTGTGTTGAAGATGGCTGAATATGGAGTGTAGTGACTCTAGAAACGCATCTTCATCGTTTGAAAAAAAAAATTCAGACATTTTCTTTTTCTTTATTAAGCTTTGATATTCATTTTTCTTCTTCTTTTTAATTTCTATACATTTCCAAATTTTTGAGTCGAAGATGGCTGAATATGTAGTGTAATGTCTCTAGAAACGCATCTTCTTAGTTAAAAAAAAATCATTTTCTTTTTCTATCATTTTAAGTATAACTTTTCTAATTAGTTTTTCTGCATCATTTTCACATTTTCTGCATGCATATTTTCCTTTCATGTTTAGAATAGGTTGGGGGATAGAATGTTATTTGAAAAAAAAAATTTGTATAATTTGTTTTAACATTGGATGACATGATAAATTTTAAATTTTAGTATTTTTATTATTTTTAGTCTTAAGTAATGTTACGCTATGTTTTTTAGCCTATTATTTTTCTTAGAGAGTAACTCTTTTGTCCATTCTTTATATAGCATAGTAGTTTATTATTTTATACACGATCTCTAGATTTCTTTTGAGTTAACCCTTAAAAAAAATTGTAAAATTAAAAGAAAAAAGAGAAAAAAAAATGTGTGTTGCTACATTTGGAGGCCGATCTAATTAGTAGATATGGAAGATTATTTAGAGCCCTAAAAGACAATGAAAAGGTCATCTTTGATCCATTGGAGCCTTTCTAGCCATCTCTTTTATGAAATATCCATAGTTACCATTTTGAGCCTTTAAAAAAACTATATTTTCTTTGTCAAATTTATCATCTTGACCCACTCTGATTTGAAGTTTTACCCAATATCTTATACGTTCCATCACCTATTTATGTTTGAGAAAAATATAAATAATTATTCTGTTCAATGAAGTTGTACCCAAAAAAAGAATTTGTTTCAAAAAAAAGAAGAAAAAAATAACAATAATAGGTGAAATCCACCTTACAACTTCCAATAAATAAATAAATAAATAAAAATATCTCTGCATTTTTCTCAAACATACACTTTATTTTCCTTATTTTTCCTCTTTTGTTAGCCATGTCCCTAGCCTATATTACATCCTAATAAAAGTCCTCTTGATTTTAGGGAACTATAATTTGAAGTAGAAGCTAGTTATATGGGCTAAAAAGATGTAGTGGTGCATAAAAAAAATAATAAATAAATAAATTGGGCTGACTAGCATTTTTATTTGACTTGAGGTTGTATTATTTCTAAGCTGAGGGCATATTTATTTCATTTTGGTGAGAGCATGTGATATCACTTTTTTATTATGTTTTCTCAATTACCATTTATTGCAGTGACTATTTTTATTAGGTTTAATTTCTTTGTGAGAGTATCACTACTTCTAGTGAGATTTTGGGGTTTGACATGTCATTCTTAAAAGTAGCTGTAACAAAGTCTACAGGGCAGATTCATGTGCATGGTTGATGTGGGTGTGATGTTTCTTTAGACTGGAGATAATGCTTATACTTTTATTTGATTGCTATCATTAGTCTGATTGAATAAACATGAGTGTTTAAAAAAAATCATTTTGGATTTGAATTTTATTTTCGCTTTATTTGCTAGAAATTAGTAATAAGCTGGTTGGGGGGTGTGTTGAGTGTTAGAAAATGTATATTTATGAAGGAGAAAATCATCATTTTACACTTCAAGTTTTACTAACACCCTTACTTTTATGTATTTAAGCTTGTTGTCATTTAATTATGTGTGTTGTATTATAATTAAGTATTTTATGTATTTTAGGAGCATTATAGTCATTTCACAATGAACGAGAGATCAGACGGCAAAATGGACATCACTTTTGAACTCAGGACGGTCGACAACCTTAGGAGGAGCAAAAATGGCATTGTTCACATGTACGGCACTGTCTACATTACTGTTCATGACACTGTTCACATAGACGGATCGATGACGTGGCATTGACTGATGAGGTGTCACAATCCTGTTGGACTAAAATTCTTATGTACTGTTGATCGATGACGTGGTAGCATATCAGTGGACTAAAAATCTCGTGTACGGTACATGCATTGCACAGGATTATTTTCAACAAAACTGCGTCACTGTTCAAGCTGGGTCAAACCGTGTTACTGTTCAAACAGCATGGTCAAACCACGTACTGTTGACTAATGACGTGGCGCAATCCTGAGCGTCTGAAATGTTTTTAATCCGATGGCCATGATTTACTCAATGTATCTATAAAAAAGGGGGCTCTCCCGCCCTAATTTGGATCTCTGAATCCATTTTTGGACTCTATTTTCTGTAATTCTTTCTCTATCTTGTATTTTCTACGTATTTTAATAAATTTCTATTTTGCCCCTAGTTCAATTATGAGTAGCTAATTTTCTTTCAAGCTTGGGTTGAAGGTGGAGTCTCAACATGTGTCATGAGCTTTATTTGGTAAATTTATTTTCTATTCCCCTCTAGTTTTTGTGGATGTTTTGACTTCTCGTCGACAAATAATAAAATATTGTCTAGATACCGCCCTGGTTTCACCGGCTCCCTAGTACAAAGTTATTATTATTTGGCACGATAGGCTCTTAGCACCATATTGATTAGAGTGTGGTTCATGAGGTGTGGATTCCCCCCTCATGATTTAATTGGCATTAATAAGGAATATTTAGCCCATGATGCATGTTGATACGGATCCAAATACCTAATTACATCATTTCAATAGATTTCTCTTCCATTTATTCTCTTCATTTCAATTCCAATTTTATGATAATCTAAGTCACTTTCACCACAAATGCAACCACCCATTTAGAAAAATTAATTCTACACAATTAAAATCCACCTCCTCGTGGGATCGACACTCGTCACCATTAATCTATTCTACAATAGATTCGTACACTTGCGAGTTCAATAAAATTTGCACAACAGTTGTTGCTGCAAGAGTTGGAGGAGATTATAAACGAATCCTATGAGAGTTCGCGATTTTACAAGGAAAAGACGAAGACATTTCATGACAGAATGATTTTGAGAAAGGAGTTTTCTATCGGTCAAAAAATTCTTCTTTTCCATTCTAAGCTTAAACTTTTTCCTGGTAAATTACGTTCTCGCTGGGTAGGACCTTTTATTATTACTAATATTTTTCCTCATGGTGCAGTTGAGATTCGGAGTTGGACCTTTGACAAAGTTTTTAAGGTTAATAGTCATCGCCTAAAACCTTTTTATGAAGGTTTTTTAGTGAATATTATGGAGGAAGTGGCTCTCGAGAGTCACATTTATGGAGATTGATGCATGCATTTGTCTAGCCAAAGACATAAAACAAAGGCGCTTTTTGGGAAGCAACCTAAAGGATTTATTTATTTTGATTTTTGTTATATCTTTTGTTTTAAATTTTGATTCAGATTGTTTAAATAATGTTTTTACTTATTTTGGCTAGAAGAAAATTTTTGGTTAGGCGTGCCCACGTTTTAACTAATAAGTACTTCTGTGATTTTAAAGTAAAATGGTTTTAAGGCTTGTCCATATGCTTATTAAAAAAGTACTTTTGAAATTTTTGGTGTCTCAAGTGTCTCTTTTATTTTTTTTAAAAAAAATTAATTAATTAATAAAAATTGTTGTTTTCATTGTTCACAAAATCCCTAATTCACAAAAATTTGTTTTCACTCCAGCCACGACTGCACCAGCCCAGCAACCCCAGCCCGTGTCGCCAGTAGCTGTCCAGCAGTCCCGAGTCCTGCCACCATTCCACGCACAGCAACCGCATCTAGTAATCCCACGTCCAGCAGTCCTGCGTCCATCGCGCAGCAGCCGCGTCTCCAGTCCACCCGCGTCTGCATCCTTGAAGCGCAGCTCCATCTCAAGCGCAAGCAGCCCACGCTCAACTATATCCTGCAACCAGCGTGCGCTAGCAGCAACTGCACAACCAGTCCAGCATTCAACGCAACTAGCCGCGTGCACCAGTGCTGCACCCCAGCTCCAGCCCGCCAGCAGCATCCCGCGTGCACCAATGCTACATCCCGCGCAACCAGCCCACACTCACCAGCAATCCTGCGTGAACCAGTAGTCGTGCACCTGCAAGCTCCAGCCGAGCAGCAATCCCGCACAACCAGCCTACGTCCACAGCTGCACCAGCCCTACAACCAGCCCACGCCCAGCATTCCAGCTGCGTGAATCAAAACCCATGAGTGAAATTACTATAACAATGTCGAAGAGGAAAGCATCAACTTCCAAGTCATCTAAAAAGAAACCCATCGCAAGGAAATTCAAGATTGCCACACCCACTATGGTTCCATGGAACACAGTTTCAGATTCACGCCAAGCCATGAGACAAAGATCGAAACATAGAAAAGGCATGAGTGTTTTACCACTTGCTAAATCCAATCTCGGAGGGTGCCTCACATTCACGACTCAATAAGAGAAAGAAAGGTACAAAGATATTTCCAAGCGAAAAATACTTCCAGCTAAGTATATTCATTACTCGACTCTTGAAAAATTGGATGTTAAGGATAATTTTGATTCTTTGATAGATAAGATTGGTTTGCGTAAGTTTGTTGATGTTGATTGTTTGGGTTATGTTGAGTTGATTAGGGAGTTCTATGCTACTTTTCAATTTAATATACCGAATGATTTTACTTTGCATACTCCGAATATTATAAAGTTTAGGTTAATAGGACGAAATTTTTCACAATCTATCATAGATTTTAACCTAGCTTTAGGATTCATTGATGATGATTATTCCTCTAATGATGCATATTTAGGGACAACTTGTGACTTTAGCGAGAATTTTGAGCCTTATGGTCTTTGGCGTAATTTATCTTTTGATCACAATGCCTATGACTCGAGTAAATCAAAGAGCTCTTTCTTACGAGATCCAATTTTGAAATGTGTGCATCGGTTCTTAGCATATAATTTTTTAGAAAAGAAATCACTCGAGAGTTTTCTCTAACACTGAATTTTATTTTATCTAATGCATGTTAAATGATGTGAGGGCTAATCTAGGTTTTTGGTTAGCAGATCAATTCCAGCGTGTGCTTAACCGTTATAGGACTTTATTTCTTGGTCCATACATTACTCTGTTAGCTATAAACTTATGTGTGCTTGATCCTAACAATAATGATTTACATCCTGCTTGCCAAAAGGAATTTTTGGATATGTCTTTGTTTGAAAGAACATGTGTGGTTGAATTCAAGGAGGGCAGATTTCAGTTTACTGAACCAGGACTCACTCAACTTCCAAAGAAGCTTTATGCTAGGAGTGGTGCTATCTCTGATGACGAGTTTGACGACGAAACTGCTGCCCCACCAATTATTCCTTCTACATCTGCACCACCTTTGAGCATTCAGTTAGAGAAAATGGAGTACAAGCTTAACAAAATGGAGCAGAATTTGGCCGCATACTTCGAGAGTGTGGAATTTATCCCACCATTTACGCCAAGCCCATAGACGTTATATGGATCAAAGCTCACAAATCAAGGATGTTTTTCCTTTAATCTTTTATCCTTATGCTTTATTTCTTTATGTGAGCTTTGATTATCATACATTGGGGACAATGTAAGTTCTTGGTGTGGGGGAGAGATTTTTGCAATATTGATGTCTGGAAGTATTATTTTCACTCTGCTCATCCTTAAATGATTTTGGAGTTAGTATGCTTCATTTATTATTTTTAAATTCTTTTCTTTTCTTTTCTTTCTTACCACTCTTTTCCCATCTATCTCAAATTATTTACATCTATTTTTATTTTATCATACTTTTTCATTTTTTCCACACTCACATTTTATCTTTCACTTTTTATATTACTACATACATCTTTCTCGATTCTTATCCTTTTTACATTTCCTTTTATATATCACTCATATCTTCTTCTCATTCTACACTACTGTTGATGGTTGATTCATTTGAAGAGTGTATATGATTTGATGGCAAATTTACCAACTTTATGAGGATTTGAGCTTATGAGCAACCACTTTGCTCTAATTATTTTTGTTATGTGAATATCAATCTTAGTTTGTTTATTCTAGAACTTACTTTGTTATGCATGTTGAAGTCGCATTACGGGATTTTATGCATTAAAATGATAAGGGCAAACCACTTTCCATTTTTCTTCTTTTTCTCCTCCCGAAGACCTTTATTTGTTATCTCTGTTTGAGCCTTAACCATTACCCATCTAATTCTCTCCATCTACTTACCCATTTTCCTTCTTTTTGAACCTCAATTTAAGGAGATTTTTGGACTCATTGTTTGGATATATTTTGTATATATTTTGTTGCTTTTGCTATCTTGAAATAAAGTTTCTCAATTAGATCAACAAGTATTATGCTTGAATTAAATTGTGAAGGTGCATTTCTTTTGTTTGATTAAAAAAAATAAAAAAATAAAAAAAAGGAAAAAATATTTACATTCTTGACGACTTGAGTAGAAATAAGCGTTTTGATATCATAAGGTTCATTCAATGAGTTCATTCTTCTCATTTTGATCTCTTTTCCTTTCATAAACCTTTCTTTTTCATTTAACCAATTTAACCCCGTTACAAC
This sequence comes from Citrus trifoliata, assembly GCA_018350135.1. Taxonomy (NCBI): domain Eukaryota; kingdom Viridiplantae; phylum Streptophyta; class Magnoliopsida; order Sapindales; family Rutaceae; genus Citrus; species Citrus trifoliata. Next base: position 16,111 of record VKKW01000482.1, on the reverse strand, counting down.
CTTTTTAAGACCCTTAGATTTTTGCATTTTATTCATGTTTTGTGGATTGAAATGTGATATATGAGCAAGCTAATGGTAATAGCATTCTTTGATTTGATTTGAGTGCATAAATGGTACCCTAAACACTTTGAGTGCATGGAGTGAAGTCAATGAGAGGGCTATTAAATCTCGTTGCACTTGAATTTTGAATGGATCTTCTTGGTGGTTGAATGTTTTTATATTAGCTTATGAGATCCTATGCTTTAAAATTCTTGTCTCTCGAATGTTGATCAACTTAAATTCTTGAGGTATGCTTGTTTAAGATTTTTTTTGGATGAGTTGAGATGAGAATTGAGTAGAGATTTGGGATTAGTCTTGAGTTATATGCTAGAGGACAAGCATTATCTTGGTGTGGGGGAATTTGTTAGAGTACAATTTATGCACTAGTTTTGCATTGTTTACTTCCTTTAATATCGATGTTTTGCACTGAATAATAGTGATTTACTTGTGTTTTATTTCTGTAGGTGCAATTCTATTGATTGGTGCTAAAATTGAGCTACAAGATGATTTTTTATGATGATTGTTTTCCGGGAGAAATTATGAGCGCGTGTTGTCAACTACGGACCTGCAGTTTTTAGTTTAACGTGTTTTGTCATTTTGGTTATTTTTGTAATTCCAAATTTAATATTTAGATAATATTTTATATATTAGTATTTTATTTTAAAAAGAACTCTAGAGGAGAAGAGGGGGGAGAGAATTGAAGGGGGGAATCTATTGTCAAAAACCCTAGATCTAAATTTTTCTCTTCTCTCTATGAAGAACTAAACCTATTATTCTGGTTGAAAGTTAATGAAGCTTTGATTCATCATTACTGTGAGAGCTTTCTTATACATTAATTGTTTTATTACTTTTTGGGTATTTGTTTATTCTCTAAATTATTGTCATGATTATGTTTGTTAATTAGATAATTAGCCACTATTTAATTATCAACTTAATCTATTGTCAATTAAAGGATTCATCGTATGAAGATTTTAATGTTTGTGATAAATAATATAGCAGTGCGTTGTGTTATGAGAATAAACAATCTAATTTGAATGAACCATCGTATGCGTTTGTTGATTAGGATTTGGATCTCTCTGGTTTTTCAAGCTGTCAATTGATTAAATTCTATGATCGTATCTAGAGTTATCTATTGATTAGGGAAATAAGCAATGGTCGTATCTTGGTTATCGACTAGTTAAGGAAAGATTGGCTATTAGAGGGTCTCAGTAGCTATAATTAATCTATTCATAGTAGTAATGATTTATATTTGAATCAATGATCAGTAGTCGAATCAAGCTGAGTTAATTCCTTCAACCAGAGCTTTTCCCAATTTGAATTACAATTTGAATTTTCATTCTTGTTATTTTAATTTGATTTTTATTATTGTCAACAATCCCCCCATTTTACAATTTACATTTTAAAAAGGATTTAAATAATTACCGATCTCTGTGGACACGACCCTACTCAATCACTATACACAATTTATTTAGAGTAGGTATTTATTTTTGCTGGCTTCGACAACCATCAGCAACACATGAGATCGAGTTGCATAATTTGAATTGAGTATTGTTGAGAAAAGATTTGGATTTTTAGGTAAGTTTTAATTCTTAGTTTTTATTAATTTGTTGCGGAGAAGCATTATTGCAATAGAAGTAGAAACCTAAGATTTTGCAAAAATATGCTGACAGTGCATTATTGCGAAAATCATAGTAATTTGTGCAAATTGATTATGATTCTGATTTTTGGATATGTTAAACTAGACATAATCGAGAATGTTTTGAAACTTATTTCAAGCTAATCGGATAAGATTTCAATTAATTACGATTTTTCCAAATCAAGTCTGAAAACTTGGAAATTTCTGATTTCAGTGAATAACGTGAATTACGAAATTATTTTTACCATAGCTATACTTCTTCAAAAATTATGAAATTTGGATCAATGATTTTATATATGTCTAGTATTATTCTGTAAATTTTCATAATTTTATGATAAAATAATAAATTGTTTTGTATTTTTAAAGCAAGTGTGTTCAAAACAGAAGACTGTTTGACAGCATTGATGATGTCTGAAACGTCAATTATTTTCAATAGTTTTTGAAGGAATCAAATTATGAATTTTTTATCAATCAACTTTCAATATGTCAGCATATGCTTTGTAAAATTTGAGATTTTTCCAATAAGGGAATAATTTATTAAAATCAGAGAATATAGACTGCTCTGATTTGAGGGTCGAATATTGAGAACATTTGAGATTGGGCTTAGGAGATGTTTAAATTGAGATATTTGAAGACATTAGAGTTTATGATTAAGACTTGATTATATCTTATGAGAAATTTATTGATGATTTTAAGTTGATGAGATCAGTACGCATTTGTTACATGAGGATGCCAAAAGGTAAGAAAACTATACTTCAAAATGAATCACAATAAACAATTTATATGCTTGACTTGTGTGAAAAGTCTATTTTGATATGTACGAATATGGATCTATATGCCTATGCCCATATGTTTATGTGATGGGTTGTTATGTGTTGAGCATGATTATATACATGGGCATATGTATGTGCGATGCTTAATTGGCATGAGCCCGAATATATATTGAGTTTTCTACGAATGAGAAAGTGGATTTTAGCAAATGGAATTTCTATTTTATGAGATTCTGCATTGAGGGCTACCTTTTGAAGTTGTGCGGGAGCCACCTCTTGAGACTATGTGGGGGCCACCTCTTGGGGGCCAGAGTGCCGCAAAGTGCCACGCATAGTGCAAAGTGCCACAATTGCAGAATACGTATTTCATTGAAAGAAAATGAGAAAGTTTGAAAGCGACAGAAAGAGATTTTTATGAATTTGTTTTACAGTATTTCCAAAAGATCATGACATATCATCCATTTGCATTATGTATAAGTATGTATGTATTTTGGTATAAGAAAAACTAGTTTGCTTACTAAGTCTTGTACTCATTATAGTTTATTGGGATTCAATTTCCAGAAATCAGGATTGATTCGTGATGAGTGAGAAGATGAATTTGAATTGAGGATGATAGATGGTTTGACCAAATTTTTAAGTTATTCCATTGCCTATTATATTGGAGGTTTGAATTATTTTCGATTGTAAATGGTTATTTAAATTCACATGTGAGTTGTGGTCGGATTTGCCCTCGGAGTTCGGGCTGGGGTGTCACACTTTTAGAGATTCTCTTAGGAGAGCTCAAGGCTTATAAACTAATCTAGAAACTCTCTCACTAGAGATGTAGGATTTTACATACTTTTCCCCTTAAAGATCTCGTATCCTTGTGAGGAACTCTCTTACTAAAAATGTGAGATGTTACATACTTTTCTCCTTAAAGACCTTGTGTCCTCTTGTGAGTCATTAGAAATAGAACAAAACAAAATAATATCATACAAGTGATCATTTAATAGCTATTTTACTTTAATCTAACCTATAAAAAATCAAAATCGTAGATTTATCTATCCGTCACAAGTTAACTCTGATTCCAATTATAATTGCCTAAAGTCCAATGTTGGAGTAGATATTGTTCGCTTTAGGCACAACTTGTCAAGGTTTTATTATTGAGCTGTGCAACCCAAAATTTATCTACCCATTTAGGAGAGCCCAAGACATATAAATTAGTTCAAGAACTCTCTCGCTAGTGATGTGGGATTTTATAGTTATTGTTTACGATTTATTGAACTTCTCTTTCAAGATTTGCTAACTTGAAGTAATATCAATGCGTGAAATGGAGCATCTATCATTGCCTCACAGTTTATGGTTCTTTGAAATGATTCATTCTGGATGTTGCTAGGTTAATGTTTCTTCTGGAATCAACCTGGTGTGAGCGTACTCAAACATATTAATTATTTAAAATAATTCAAAACAAAAATTTTAAAGCTTTATTTATTTACAAAATAGCTTTCACTTTTATTAGATGGCTGGAGCTTTTATTTTACAACAACCGTTAAAAACCATAGCACCACAAATCAAACCAAAGACAGACTGCTTTTAAGGTAGAACTTTTTTTACATTGTTGAAACTTGAAGAAACCACAACTGGAGAGTGGAGAATAAATTCACACCATCTGCATCAGCAGCCGGAGGCCTAAAATTTCCGAATTCCATGGGCAATCAGGTTTCACTAACAAGAGAAACCTTCTCATATGCCTGGCCATCTATAAATTTCTTGCGATCATTGCAACAACCCCTGAACAGCTGCTGCAGGAAAATGACTGCAGCAAACATCATACCTCCTATAGAAACAATGATGTTACAAGCATCAGAGAAATAATCTGCATTGGTATAGAGAGCATTGTATGAATGTGGCAGCAATCGGAGACTGGTCACTCCAATGTAGAATGAACTAGCCAAAGCATTGTCTTTGGAGTTTCGGAATATGTTGAACAGGATTTGAGGCAACAGAAATCCGTCCAAGACAAAACCTGCATACAATTTCAGTCCCTCCCACTGCTGTGGCTGAGGATAAAATCTTTGGGGAGATGAGAGCAACCCGAGATAATGATTGTGCCCCCTCCAGTTAAAAAGGTAAAATATGATAGCCCCTGCAGCATATAATGAGAACGACACAAATAGAGACCGCTTCTCAGCTAACCACAAGCCTGGTTGGCCTTGCCCATCAGCCTGTTTTGCCGACCATGAAAGTTGCAGTAATCGGAACTGTAACAAGAAAGCTACCATTGTTATTATCCTTACAAGCACTTCATTCACTTCAAGCCATCCACCTCTACTAAGCAAAACACGTGGCCTGTCGAGATTTTTCAGGAACAGGGCTTCAAAGTTGAGCATCAGGGGAATCATGTGTCCTAAACTAAGAAGCAAAAGCATAACAAGCGAAATGGAGGGAAGCACTTCGGGATGCTTCTTCACATGCAAAAGCTGCAACCCCACGAAGATACATGCAAGAGTGTTGGATATAAGAGCCACGGTTATCTCCCAATCCATCTTGGAAATGGACTTTTTCACAGCAAATGCAGAATAACTAACAGAATAGACTTCCATTGGTTCAAAATAAAGAGGGTCTGATTCCGCCCGCATGCTTTTGATTCTTCCCTTGATACAACCTTCATTCTCCTTTGGATTTGATGGTGGAAACTGGAAGTTTAGAAGAATTTCACAGTCCATGGAATCACTGGTTGATGATAGATTATTGGAAACAATGCTTCTACAACCAACCATACACAACTGTCCTGTTTTTGAATCATAAATTCCTTCAGCTGAAATCTCCACTCCCTCATAAGAACTCCTAGATATATCAAGAGAAAAAACCTGACCACCAAAAGTTGCTCCAGGTAGTAATCTGATGCCAATTTTGTAGCTGATGTTGACCTGGCTGTTTCGATTGAAGCTTTCTTGAACTTTAGGTCTAGAAGTACTTGAACTTAAGGGCATTTTACTATATAGGTACCGTGTATAAAACTGATCGCCAACAGAAAGAGGAGTTGCGTAACCCCGAGAACTGTTTGCATTAGGTCTGTGAACATGAATATTGAACTGCATGTCGTAAGAATGCTCGCTTGGATATTTCTTCCCATTGCTCTTTTGAGGCTTCCACTTCGGCCAACATAATTCTCTTGCTCTGTTGATTTCTGAGTATTCATACTTCAAACCTGAGACTGTTCTGAAAGAATTCTCAGAATTTTGAAAATGGATCTTCTCGAAGTAACCAGAATCATTCACAGCTTTTTTGCTCCAAATTTCCCCCACAATGTTCCTGCTCTGTCTGATTGACCAGATTGAAGGGAAGCTCAAACTCAACCTTGTGGTGCAATCCCCAATATAAGCATTAGCCAAAGATTCTGCTGAGTTCAGAAATCGGCAAGCCACAATAAATAGCTTATTCATCTTGTCATCCCAATATCCTTCTGCGACCAATGTTCTGTTGGGATCAAATGGATGGTAGTATCCAACATAGCTACTGTTAGGAAATTCTACAAGAACTCGCAATCTCTTTTCCTCTTCCAGGCACTCAATTTGCTTTAAGGAAACAACACGAGGAAAATATCCATCTGTCGAGTCACTGAAAGGACTGCATATATTTGCAGAACTGCAATTACTGGAGTACTTCAAATTAAATTCATTTCCTCTTAGGACTACAGAACAGAAACTTGTTCTGGGCAGTGAACTAAGTGGTAAACATTTCACAGTATCATTTCCACCAGAAAATTCATTACTTAAATCTTTTGAAGCCAAACTATACTCATAACTCATTCTTGGTGGAATAAGTATAGAAATTGGCTCAAAATAGTTTAAATCATTAGCAGAACTCATGCACTCCAACCTTCCACTTACCAAAGTTGTAACATCACTTGAATTCTTGAGATTACTAAGCTTCAGGACAGCTGCAAGGTTGGGTAACTCATCTCCTGTTCCCACCATACAAAGATTACCAGAAGATTCTGACCAGAACCCGTGTAGCCTGAATCTCACTAAACTTCTCCTACGGCGAACTCCAGGCTCATGAGAAATGGCCCCTGGATCATATGTTCTAGCTACTTGCAGATACGTAACACCTCCGTCGTAGGAATAAGTGTTTCGGCTTCGTAACAACAATGTTCCTTCAATTCCAAACACACCATCCTTCTCAGTTTTGTACACATTCGGGGTGCGAAAGGTGAGTGAGTGTGCGTTCTGAGAGAGGATCTCATCGCCTCCAGTGTAGTAGCCAGTGTGGATTCGGGGAAATGATGAGAGGGCAGGTTCAAATTTGTTCAGAGTCGATTCGGGGACTATAGAATTGCAATGATCAGAATAAAATATCTGAGTTGCAGAGGATAGGAAAGAGTTTAAACAGAAAGCTATTAAGAAAAAGGAAATTAATAAAGTACGAAGCCACTGAAACGCAGAGGAGTTCATGATCATAGTCGTCGAAAAAAGATGAGTATTCAACCTTCTGTTATGCCAAGAAAACATATAGTCTTCTGGGACACTGAAATCTCCTCTTTACTTATGCACTTTCTATCAAAACTGGAGACAAATTCCATTGCGTAGATAGCAAGTCATTATTTTTATTTTATTTTTTCTTATAGATGGAAATGAAAATGACAGCTTCAATCAAGACATGGAAATTACCGCAAGCCAAACTACACAACAAATGTATTTCCTTTTAAGTTCATTATCCAAAGACAGCTTTTTCAAAGCTAGTGCATAGTTTTTGGGTTTTGAGAGTATATTTGAAAGCAATCCATAGAAAAAAAACATAAAAAGATAATAAAAAAATTGCCGTCTTGGTGAGTTTTATAGCGCACTACTTTCTTTTGATCGTTTCCGTTTGTTTCCTAGCTGGAATAGTTACAAGAAGTACGTCAACACATGTCAAGTGCAGGTAATATTTTACAAAGATTTAAAAGAGCTAATTAACTTGAACTCTCTGTTGGCTATTTCATTAATTCCTGAAGAACCCTTCTATCATTTTAATATTTAGGAAAAATGACACCTACACTTCCAAGGTTGCAGGAAATTATCATATAAACCCTTAAATTTTTAATAAAGGACATTAAACTCTCTTTTGATTGTAATACTCTTTGTAAATAGTAATTAAAAAAATTGACCTTAAAATTTTTTAATAAATATAAATATAATTTTAATTGTTTAATTTGTCTAGTAGACTAATAATATTAGAATTTTTTGATACATAAAATAATTTTTAAAATGTAATTATTAAATTTATTTTAATAATACATTTGTGTTTATTATAAAAATTTTAAATAAATCTTTGTGTTAAATAGATTTTACAATTAATAAAATATATCTCATGTATTAATAATATTAAAATTATTTTATGTAATATGAAAAATAATTTAAATTTTTATATATTTATTTTAATATTATGTTTCTATATATTATAGGGAAAAGGACTGTTGGGTCCCCAATGTTTGGAAAAAAGAACATGAAAAGCCCTAATTTTTTTTAAAAAAATGTAAGTCCTTTTTCGGTTAATAATTCCGTTTATTTTAATAAAAAAGGATAATATTGTACATTTACAATAAAAAAATACATAAAAAAATAACTATTAGGACCCCAACGTTAGGGGAAAGGGATATAAAATTTCCTAATATTTAAAAAAAAAGACATATAACCCCTTCCCATTAATAAATTTTACTTATTTTAATTAAGAAAGGGTAATATTATTATTATCATCATCATAATCATCATGATCATCGTTATTGTTATTTATTAATGTCACTAATATTATATTAATAATAATATTATTAAATTTTATTGATTTTAATATTTTATTATTATTATTATCATCATCATCATCATCACTATTATTATTGATATTATTATTATTGTTATTATATTAGTACAAAATTTATTAATTTTATTATTTTAGTTATTTTTTTTGTTTCTGTTTCTGCTATTATTATTGATATTGTTATCATCATCATCATCATTATCATCATTATTGTTATTTTTGAATGTCATTAATATTATATTAATAATATTATTATTATTAAATTTCATTAATTTTAATATTTTAATATTTTAATTATTATTATCATTATGATTATTATCATTGATATTTATTGTTATTATATTATTAGTGAAATTTATTAATTTATTATTTTAATTATTTATTGTTGTTGTTGTTATTGTTATTACTACCCTTTTCTTAATTAAAATAAACAAAATTTGTTAATGGAAAGGGGGTTATATGTCCTTTTTTAGAAACATTAGAGAGTTTTATGTCCCTTTCCCCCATACATTAGGGGCTAAAAGTCATTTTCCGTGTATTTTGTTGTAAATATACAATATTACGCTTTTTCCCCTTTAAAATAAACGAAATTATTAATAGAAAACTGACTTACATATCTTTTTTAAAACCTTAAAGTGTTTTTACGTCCCTTTCCTCAAACATTAAGGACCTAGCAGTCCTTTTTTCCTTTATTATAAAGTTTAGTTTAGGGCCAATTTGGTAATATTATAGCTTTTAAAATAATTTTTATTAATTATGCTGTAAAAATAATTAGGTATGAAGAGAATCAATTAAATGTTTGGTAAAATTTATTTTTAAAAGTAGTGTGACTTTTAAAAGTAGTTGTATATATTTGGTAAATGTTACTGTTAAGATATTATATGAATAAGAATGACTGAACTAGATATAATATTTGATAAAAATTTATTCACATATTTATAAATATGTACATACAATAATTGACAACAAAAATAAATATTATGTATTATGTATTATTATTTTTATTTTTTATCTCAATGTAATTAGTAATAATTATAATCTCTTTAAAGTTAATGATTTTATTTCCTAAGTAATAAGGATAATTTTGGATTTTTATATTATATATGAGGATATATATGCAATTGTATTAAGTGTAAAACTGATTTTCAAAATCAAAATTTAAAAAGTTATTTCTTTCCTACTTTTTAAATCTACCGTAAGATGGGGTGATTTTTTTAGAAGTAATTTCTAAAAAAATTTATCAAACACCAAAATTAACTTTTCAAATTAACTTTTGAACTTCCTAAAGGCAATTCTAAATAGGCCCTTAATATAATATGAGATTGTAAAGTATTAAAATAATTTTTTAAATATTAAAATTATTTAAAATGCATATATTGTTACATTTATTTTAATATTATATTTATATTTTTTGTAAAATATCATATTCAATCTTTTTGAGTTAATAGAGCTAAAGGATTTTATAGTCAAAATGAAGTCTTAGGGCTAGTTTGGTAACGTTAAAGCTTTTAAAATGATTGCTGCTGGATACACTGTAAAATAATTACTTGTGAAGAACAATTAAACATTTGGTAAAATTTATTTTTAAAAGTGTTGTAAGTTCGAAAAGCAATTGTATGTGTTTAGTAAATCTTATTGTTAAATTGCTGTAAGAATGTAAATGCTTGATTGAACATACTGTTGAATAAAATTTATTTATATGTATTATAAACATGTATATAAAATATTTTTATTTTGTGCATCTAATATCTGATAACTAAAATAAATATTTTATATTATTAATTTTAATTTTTTTAATTTGTTATCTCAATATAATTTGTAATAATAATAATTTTTTTAAATTAAATGATTTTATTTCTTAATTAATAAGGATTATTTTAGATTTTTATAACATGTATAAAGATATATATATATATATATATATAATTATATTAAGTATAAAAGTTATTTTTAAAATCAGATTTTGAAATATTACTCCTGCCTTGCTTGAAAGAAATGAATGAGTAACATTTCAAAATCTGTTGTAGGAAAGGTGATTTTGCCAAAAGTTATTTAAAAAAAAAATTACCAAACACTAAAATTAAGTTTTAACTTTTCAAAATCACTTTTAAGTCTCACAAAAGCAACCCCAAATGGGTTCTTAGTGTTCCTTAATAAAAACTTGAGGCTTACTTAACTATTTTCCTTAATTTTAATTTTAGGGATGTAAGTATTCTTTTCCTTAATATTTAAAAGAAAACCCACCTTCACTGATGGACATACCATTTCATTGAAGTTATGTTGATCGAGTTCGAAACATTTTTAAACAAAGTCCTCTTACCATAATCAATTCAAAACTAGTCACCTCAAGTTTGTCTATTTATGCAGCTTTTAGAACAACTGTGATTGACTCGGGGACAACTAGAGCACAATGATCACAGTAAGAGAACTGATAGCTAGCCATATGCAGAGAGATTATGAACAAAATTTAATGACCACAGGAAGTTGAGTTCTTCATTTGAAGTAATCTATTTGTGCATCATTCATGTGTCTCTCCTTAGGAATTTCGATCTACAAGACTTGAGATTGAAGGTACAAGACAACAAGTTTTTGGATCACTTACATAAAAACCTTTCTTAAAGAGTTGCTCGAAGGCAATGTTTACCTATCAAATTGATATGCTTATTTGAGGACCAAAAATGAGAGTTTAATAATAATTTTATAGTCATAATTTATTTGAATATGTTTAATTCAATAATTATGAATGTAGTCAAACATATTAATTATTTAACATAATTTGAAACAGAGTTTTATTAAACACAAACTTTTATGAGACAGCTCGAAATCTAGAAGTTTTATTTTACAACAGTTGCTTGAAAACTATAACACCGCAATATGAAAAGAAACACATAGTGCTTTCAATAAAGAACTTAAATGTTGTTGAAAGTTAAAAAAAAAACCACAACTAGGGAATTATATCACACCATCTGCAGCTGCTAGAGGCTAACATTTTCGGATTATAGGGAAATCAGGTTTCACTGACAGAAGGAACCTTCTCATATTCCGGCCCCTCTATACATTTCCTGGGATCATTGCAACGACCTTCAAACAGCTGCTGCAAAAAAATGATTGCAGCAAACAGTAAGCACACTGAAGAAACAACGATTTCACAGATGTCAGAGGCATAATCTGAATCAGTAGGGTAGAAAGTTTTGCAAGCGTTTGGCAGCAATATAAGACTAGTTGTTCTAATGTAGAATGAACTGGCCAGAGCATTGTCTTTCGAGTTTCTAAATATGTTCAACAGCATTTAAGGCAACAGAGATCCATCCAAGACAACTTGAGCCTATGTTAGCAACTTGGTTTACAAGTACAACCTGGAGCCTATGTTGTTGACCTGGTTTGCAAGTACAACCTGAGGTTTATGTAAACTACCTAATTTAAGAATACAACTTTAATCTTATATGAGCAACCCGAAAATTCACCAATCCGATCTGGAAGTAAGTAAGATAGTCCGACCTCGAAATTCATTTGTCCGACCTGAGAACTACTTGACACGAAAAATTGCTAGTCAAGATAATGTGGCCTAACTTTTAGGGAAGTTGTATTCTACGATTTTTTAAACCACCTCCAATTAATAACTACTTGCAAGAAGAAAGTGAGCTAAAGTTAAGGTGGGAACCACCCACGACCAAGGGCCTGTTTAAGCTGAAGAGGGAAACAGAAGAAGGGGTTAGCAAAATCAACCAAAGATTCTACAAGTCACCTATCTAAAAGCCTCCTCATTTCCTACAAAATTTTCAACACCTCTACCGGAAAGATTCTTTGATTCTAACTTATTCACAATTCTTCCTTCTCGATTTTCTTTCCTTATACACAATTTCTGACTTACGCATAGGAGGGTTTACGCCAAAACTCCACCGGCGTATCCTAAACATGTTTTATGGTAGGTATGTATAGAAAGTTGTGATCAAATTGACATTTGAGCTTGGATTCATGCCATTATTCCCCTAAGAAAACAAATTCAGCTGTTGAGGTCGTTTTTCGGCATCAACATCTTGGCGCCGTTTGTGGGGAACGGTGCGAAAAGCCATACGTTTGAAGATTTAGAAGGAAGGGGCTATCAGATTAGGAAATGGCGATAGATGATAATGATAGAGATAGGCAGACCTTGCGCCAATTGGCAGAGGAAATAAATGCCACGGCAGATAAGAGATGGAGAGAAGGGATCGAGAGGCAAATGGCAAGATTTGAGAAGATGATCAGGGGGCTGGTTGATGCCCAAGTCAGAGGGGCTCAAGTTTGAACTAGTGATCTGAAGGACAACATTTGTCCATGAGGTTCCTTAAATCGCAACTTTTGCGCAATAAAATTAAAACGGACGGCGGAAGCTCTAGAAACCTCGGATCGACTTCATTCAAAAACGAAAATCAAGAGGAAAGATTGAAGTTTAATTACCTCACTTGCAGTTTCGAAAAAGACTTCGTGAGGTAGGAGAAAACGACTGAAAACAGCAAGCTACGAACACTGCCCAGAAAAATCAGGTCTGCACAAACAGCTTCTGTTTTGCCACGATCTGTGATCCTTAAGCACCCCAATTGTGATGCCTCTAATTAGTCCACACTTAGAAATGTTCTAGGAGTTCAGAGGATTTGGAATCTCGAAATTTCATTTAGAAATGAGAGAGATCATTAAGAAACATGAATGCTAGTTCATGATATTCCTCTTTCACCAAATAAAGCACCATTATGTCTAATAATGGCACCAAACATTATCATGTGCAAGACCCACCCACTTAGCTATAATTTATTGAAAGTGATCTTATCACTTAAATAAATTATTTAATCAAATAAATAAGTAGCTAAATTAATTAAATTCGTAATTAATTAATTAACCCTATTTTGATCAAATCAAATGGTTAAATGTGGGCTTATTTTGTGACATGTTCTAATGCTTTCTCTTAATCCATATTAGATCCAATAAAAGCCCAAAATTCTAAACCCAAAATTGGTCTAGAAGTCCATAATCATATATGAACCCGAACATGTCCAAAATGGTCATTTTACGTGCTCAATATTACATAATGTTTAATGGAGGATTTACGAAATTTATTTTGTTCCTTAAACTATTTATGGAACATCTAAATTTCTATCTTAAATCATATTTAAGATATATTTATATATATATTCATTCTCAATGAATTATAATATAAATATTGATTTTCCTAAAAATAGGAAATTTAACTTCTCATTTTCTAGTAACTCCTTTTTCATTTCTAATTAGTGTGTGACCTTTTAGGTTCTTAGTTATAAGGTAGTAGAACTATTTTAATGATAACTCTTTATTCATTAAACGATGCTAAACTCTTTAGTCATCAATTAGAACTTTTCTAATGACCTTAAGATGCATTGATAATACGCTTTACCAATATTGATCTTAAGGTTTCTACAAGTCGTGAGTGACACCTAGCAGTATATCACAACCATCCAAATAACAAGAATTGCTGGATCTATAGAACCTATTCCATTGTATCTCTATGTCTTGGTCTCTTCATCATCCATGTCCAGAGAAAAGCACGGCTTATGGTTTATTATGTTAAGCACTTATGCTTTATCTCAAAACAAATCTAAATGAACTTGACATGAAAATATAATTTGAACTCCTTCAAATATATTTCACCTTGGCCAAGGATTTCTCATGCCAATTCATATTATCTCATAGGGACATCCTTTTTGTATATTACAAAGTGATGAATTCCATATTGGCCATGCACTAGTCTTCATACATAGCCAACAATGACAGCTATTGCTAGATCTCTTCCGTGATTAGGAATCAATCGTTATGCATTCACATATCAGAGATGTCTATGTATAAGACATCTGTTATGCCTCAGGTCTAAAGACCATTACTAAACATAGTGTCTAATACAATGTATAATAAGCCATTAACACTCAAGACCATATGACTTACTATATTTGGTCAAGTTCAGTAAACTTGTTCTCTCAACAAGTACCTATGTGTTTGACTTGACATCTCATGTCAATGATATGAAACTCACCATCCATTTTAGTATCACATACCATAAGGAGTCATAACACATACTAGTGTTTATAGGAATTTATAATGTCCAATCATAAATCCACCACTAGGAACTATTTTAGAAGTATAGTACAAAGGATACACGTTTCATATTCTCGACATACTCGAGAATGTGTTCCTTAACTGTTTTACTTCTCGGACTATATTCATTAATTTACGAATATTGATAACTTTGCCATTTAATAAATATCAAAATGCTATTCAAATACAATAATTCCCTAAACAAACAAACATCATTTGATTGGCCTTTAGGGCATATTACTAACATGATCCAGAGAGTATTGCAGCGGGGGAGAGGGAAGAGCTTGGTGGTGAACAGCATAGCAGAATGGGACTACCACAAGTTGGGGTACGACAGGAGAATATAAGTGCAGGAGAATAAGTGAATGAGTTGAGGGGGAGAATCAATGACCTGAATTAAAAAATGGAGAGGGAAGAGCTGAGAGACCCCCAATAAGTAAATGAGCTTGAGCAGCGAATGCTGCAATTTCAAAAATCTTTAGAGCCATTAGAAGCGAAAACATAGGGCAAGAAAGTGGTAGGAAGGTTATTACTTGATGACCAGTCCCCTTTGGTACCTGAAATGATGGCGGTAACTTTGGCTCCCAAGTATGTAGTTCTAGCCTTAGTGTATAAAGGAAAAACTGACCTGAATCATCATGTGGAGAAATTTAATGAGATGACCGGGACTCAAGGTTTGCATGATTTTCAAAGGTGCTGTGTTTGTCACCCTTTAAATAATCATAACTTAGTTTAAAGAAAGCGTAAACATCCACATCAACAAGCTTTGAATTTTTGAGCTTTTGGGACACTACTTTCCATTCAGTGATGCTCTTTTCTTTTAGAGCGCTTCCAACACTTACAATTGCAAAAGGCAGCCCCCTGCATTCCCTATCAACTTCTTTTGCCGCGTCATTCATGGAGAAGTCACCATCATCGATGCCAGCATGTCTTTGCTTAAAGCCATCCTTCTTCTTCATTCAGAGTATTCAGTAGGATCCGTGATTGACATCCCATGGCAGTGCATACATGCTGTCAGCGAGTCGTTAGAAGGATTTTGCAACCCTTGAGATCAGGGGCGGAGGGAATACCTATAGTTGCCAAGTCGAGTGAAAACGTTTGTGAGAGCGGAAGAAATCTGTATTGCTCTTGTATCTTACACGGTTATTCATATATACATCTTTACCCAAAATCAAAGATAGCTATGAAATCTCTAACTAGTCTCCTAAATATGCTCCTTCTATTCCTAATGGAATACAAAAGCTGCTCCTTCTATTCCTAATGGAATACAAATGCTATACAAAGAGAATATTACAACAGTTACTGCACATGCACACGTTAGTTGCTCTATGCACACGTTAGTTACTGCACATGCACTTGTTGGTTGCTCCATGCACACATTAGTTGCTCCATGCACACATTAGTTGCTGCACATGTTCCCAATACTCCCCCTCAAGTTGGAGCATGAAGATCACGAATGCCCAACTTGCGAAGGATATTCTTAAACTAGTGTCGACCAAGCGCCTTTGTGAAAATTTCTGCAAGTTGCTCTGAAGTACGAACATGAGAAGCAGCAATATTACCAGCATGGATTTGGTCTCGTACATAGTGGCAATCAATTTCAATGTGCTTAGTGCGCTCATGAAAAACAGGATTGGCAGCAATATGAAGCGCTGCCTGACTATCACAGTAAAGACGCATCGGTAAAGAATGTGAAACACCAAGGGACTTTAACAAAGCCTTCAACCAAGTTAATTCACAACAAGTGAAAGCCATAGACCGATACTCTGCTTCAGCCGAAGAACGAGAG